>KZ807440.1:66417-83110 GCA_000696205.2 Oncopeltus fasciatus
ATTAAATTAATATTTAAAAATAATTAGTTAAATAACAACATTTGTATTTTAACTGCTTTAAAATTGTTGGGTAATTATTTTATTACTGCCGACGTTTCAATTAAATTTGTAAGTCATCATCAGGGCACTAGTGATATTTGGAGAGGTTTCCAAGGGAGGTTTATGATCACATCTCAGAACTAAACTTCCTGGCCGAAACACTGACTACTTTGTATTGTAACATGTTATAAAGTATCTAGTAAGGATTTCACACCCTTGATTTTTTTTAAGAACAGCTAAGAAAAAGCAAAAAAATAATTTTTGAAAAATATACAGCTATATGTTTATCCTTGTTTGATTTAGCAGACAGTACCTTTCAGCGTAGAGCTATGATTCTTATTTCCACCAGGCCTAGGTTCTTGGCCTAGTAAAGATGTTTTCTTCTCTTTCTAGCAAGTTGTCTACTCACTCGTGATCCTTGGATCTCCTCCATGTCTTCTGGCCTCGTACGCATAGTCCATCGTCTTCAGGAGGTCCCTGGTACCCTCCATTCTGATGACAAGTCTAATACATCAATTGGCATGTCTGCAATAACTTCCTCCTCCGAGGCTTTACCCAATTCCTCAAAAAAATTTGTTTGTTCCGAACACAGTTAGTCTTGACTTATTTTGCCATTCTTCGCCGCTCTCCATCCTTCCCGCAAAAATCCAGCTTGCAGCCCCATTACTGAAAATTTCAATGAATACCGATTTGAATATTTAGAAATTGTCTTTCCTATCTTCCTGCCTTTTCTCGTGTACTGTATCGTAGATCCGTTAGTAGAACAACCATACTGATATCTCTGAGTCTTGTTTTTTTTTTTTTTTTTTTTTTTACAAATTTCGCAATTTTGGCAGTAAATTTTCACTCTCGAATCTAAATTTCGAGTGTAATAGAATTTAAGAAACTTATTTATTACATGACTTGACCCTATGTGTCCATATTTAGGGTNAAATAAAAGATTGACCTGGGCGGGATTTGAACCCGCGGCGTCAGGATTGCGAGACTCGTACGGATCCCCTGAGCTAGCCAGGCGCCCCTAGGACAAGCTTTTAATTAAATAAAAGATTGCCCTGAGCGGGATTTGAACCCAGGATTGTGAGACCCGAACGGATCCCATGAGCTACTCCGGCGCCCCTCTGATCCTTGTTTCTCAGACAATTACAATTCCTAGGCATAGTTGCAAATAAATTCTAAATCAAAATAATACTAGCAAATCCATGAAATATAAATTATAAAAGAAATAATTTAATAATTAAGGTAAATAAAAGGTAAATAATATATAAATATTTAGAAAAATTATAAATTACATAAAATATAATTATTTGTAACAAATAATTAGCAAATAAAGAATTACACCGCTTAGTTTAATGACAGATAATTAATCCACTCTAATTACACATTTAATCTGTATACCGCAGTCCAAAAGCAATAATTAATTTTGTTTTAATTAAATATTTACAAACAGAAACATTCTGTTGGTTTAATAACAGATAGATTTTAATGATTAATTAAAACATTTATTTAAATTTTAAAAAAAGTTTGTGTTTTTAAAATTAAATATATTATTACAAATGCTTATTTATTTTTTAATGCTAGCGCTTTATTATTCTGGCTTTGCAGACAACCCTTGCTAAACCTCCTGAATTGTGAACCGAAACAAAGCATTAAAGAATACATTTTTGCGAATTTTTTCAGAGAAGATTGTTTTTTCTAAGCTTCTCATTTCCTCATCTTCAACTATTATGTTGTACTCTTTAATCATACAAATTATTGAATGTCCTATAACTCTGTTTTTTCCAGAAGAGATTTCTTCTTTAATTTATTCCATTATGTAATTTCTTACATATGAGTAATTCTATCAGATATTTGCGACGTAAGAGCTGTTCCTGATCGACATGGCGTGTCGAGAGTAAACAGTTGCTAAGCAATCCTTAACCTCCTGCAGAACTGGCTAATTATACATGAGATGTGTTCGATTCCTGCCTCAAAGGACAGGAATGACTCCCGTTCAAGCTAGCTCGCTGGCAATGGTCCGCTGGAGTTGGCAACGCTTTATCGATCCTGGGAGAAGTGGGCGATTTATTCCGCAACGACCCGCTGCATATCCTCCAACTCTTAGGGTCGCGTACAGTAGCTCACTCATCGAGGGGATTATTTACGAGTGATTTGATGATATAAATATCTAATAATAAATTTAAATAATTATTATATAATAGGCGAGAATGGTAGGATGCTTAGCTTAGGAAAAGGGCTAAATCTTTCAACAATAAATATCAAGGCTAAATCTTTTAACAATAATGAATTCAAATAAAATTGAAAAAACTTGCTATTGTTTGATTTTAAATTCAATTTATTTGATGAATAAGGAAGGATATGCATTTGTCCTTTAAATGCATTTTGGAATTGTTTTTTTATTTAGCTTTATACTTAATAAATGTATCTGGATGTAGTATAGTAGATGCTAGTCTTACAATATTACATATAGATATAGTAGGTAATTATTTAAATGTTATTAATTTATAAATAAGATTCATAACATAAAATATTATTAGAGTGTAATGAGTTATGAAAACTGGGTCGGCTCTAACTGAGAGCTTGTGCCCTCAAAATCAAAATGCCCTGATTTTATTTTTATAACAAAAACAACAAAAAAACATTTCTATTCTAAGTCATCTCTTCCGCTCAAGTGAAGATTCACGTTTCTCAATCATGTTTGAGAACAGGCCCAACAATGGCCTTGGTCTACGTATTTCCGCAATTGGTTGCTTTTAGAAAGCGACTTAGCAAAATTTGGTAGATGTTATTAGTTTTTTTAAATTTCTCTTCCTCTATTCAATAGATTAGTTTATTAGGGAGCCAAAGTATACAAATTCTTTCACCCTCTTCATTTTTCACAGGATAGTAAATATTCACTAAAGGTGATCCTCTTTGAAATTACCTTATGGGTTAATGTCTATGTATCTTGGTTTAACAAATTCACTCATGTCTAACACTGGAGGGAGTTTCTGTACATATATCTATGTCGTTACTGTGTCCAAGGAATTGCACGAGGTAATTAATCGGTGTACCATCAACCTCAATTATCGAAATTTTTATACATTTTTCAAAAACCAGGTAAAATGTGAGGTAAACCGATCAATCACCCGGANACCTTTACATAATACTGTGTGAATATTTATCTTATTACATTAAGAATTAATTATTATCTCATTAAATTACGAATCAATAATATTGAAATGCCTAAGGTGAATAATAAATGTCATAAACACATTTTTATTTTTTTAAAATTAATCTTTGTTATGTGTTAATTATAACTTAATGTAGGTAAAATTATTTTTGCTATGAAATTTCCCATTTATTTGTCTAATACATATGAATTTTGTAAAATGTTTCCTATTCCTCCTACTACTACTTTACTTGCTCTCATATATACGAGTATCATTTTATGGAATATTCAAAAAGATACCTTACTAATTAAATAACAATTTTAAAAGGGTTTAATACTTCTGTTTTAATAATTATTAGAACTGAATAATTCAATTCTATTAATTACTGAAAACCTTTATAACTCTACATATAATCTGGCAAAAAGAAGAAATTAAATAATTATAAAATTAACCAATCAATGTATTTTTAGTTTACTAAATTAGGAATAATTTCAAAAACTACCGGCCTCTTTACTTTCTTGGTTCAACTTACTGAATTATAAATTAAATCTTTAAAGGATATCCAAGTAATTAACATGAAATGAAAGGAGACGGACTCTTACATTTCCAGTTCATCTCTTTTCACTATAAAATTTTAAGTTATGGAAAACTAATAGTTTTACTTAATATAATTCTTAATGCCAATTATTCATATATAACATTGGAATTTCTTATTCAGAAAAATGCTGGCATAATTCAATTAATTTAATTATACCATAAAGTGAGCAGTTTTTTTTTATACAATGTCTCTAATTATTATTGTTGATAATGCAGGATAGGCGAGGATGTGTACAAATATTTTCAAAAGTCGCGTCATGTAAACAGTGTTAATTTCCTCCTGTGGTATGTGCTAAGTGGAGATAGCAGGAATTCCTTACTGTAGCAGACAAGAATGGCTAAGGTTGTACTCTGATGAAACACATACGGCTCCTACATTCCAACTATCTTTACTGGTATTCCTGTGGTATGTGCTGAGTGGAGATAGCAGGAATTCCTTACTGTAGCAGACAAGAATGGCTAAGGTTGTACTCTGATGAAACACATACGGCTCCTACATTCAAACTATCTTTACTGGTATTCCTGTGGACATTCAGGAGTGTCTTACACATCCTGGCTACCTAACTTACTTATGACTTACCTGTCTTACTTGAGTGCTTGTCTTATGCAAGATTATTGTTCCTCCCCAAAGCAATGGGGATAATAATACATAATCAATAATAACCTCGTTTGATTTGAATCGTACCAGGAACTTAAAAAAAATCTCACTCCCACAGATAGGAATCGAACCCGGGTCACCCACTATCTGGGCGGGTGCCTTAACCAACTACGCCAACAAGGGAGCTGAGAATAATATCTAGTCTCCCGCACTTTACTTCACTCCGAGTCTGACCGCCAAGTATGACGAATATATCGTCTTGTTCTCGGCGGAGCTAAAATTGCTAGCTATTTATTAGACTTTCGTTTTGGGCCACTACCTGACATTCAAATCATGATGAAAATTGTGGTAATGTAATCCCACATTTCATTATTAATTTGACTCGTTCAGGGACTAGAAAAATAACACTCTCCCTCAGTGGTGCAGTTGGTTAGTGGACCTGCCCAGAATGTGGGAGACCCGAGTTCGATTCCTATCTGTAGGAGTGAGATTTTTTTTTCTATCTCCCGGTATGATTAACATTAATAATGAAATATGGGATTATTTTACCACAATTATATTCATGTTTTTCTACTTCGTTTGAGTTGCATCTTGAATTCAAATAAACAGAGGTAAATATATAATTTTAAAATAGAGCAAAATTTATTTGATAGAACAAATCTCCTGCAAAGAGAAATACTGGTATTTTGCCAAGAATTTGATAGGGGTGGTAAGATAACTGCTATGCAGAGAAAACAAACGAACGCTCCTCTGCCTAACAAAAGTTGGTTAGATTAAAAAGTGACTGCAGCGGAGATGATTTAGTGTGTTGAAGCAGACATATTTCACTCACAGTTTCCCCCCAGAGTGAATTTCAAGTGTTGTCTAACAAATTAAAAAAGTGTTGACCTGCTCTTTAAACAAAATATTTGAATCCTGTGAAATCGCCTTTTGTAGCTGTATTATGTTTAGATGAAATCTACTTTTTCAGCTATTAAATAAACTTTCAGAATATGAATACTGTAGACAGTTTTAATCGCTGATATAACACTTTTTGTTTTTGTTGTTTACAGTTAGACTAAATCGTTTTTTATTTGAAGTGCAACCGTCGCATACAAAAGGAATTTCAATGTATTATTTTGTCTCTTAATACATAGTCCGACCTGCATAACTAAGCAGAATCCTTAGCGTCGAAGTAAATGAATATTTGTATTAGAGGTTTCCTTGACAATTTAATTCCTCTCCTATGTTCAGTTTTTCTTAATAACAAAGAATCATTTTAATGGGGAGGAGGATATAGTCGGGGTTCGGTCAAAGGTTCATTATTAAGTGAAAAAAAATTGGTGAGCCAATATGGTTTTGGTTTTACTAAAGTTTCGGCCTAAATGTAAGGCCTTCTTCAGGGCTATGGGAATAACGAACGGAGAGAGTCATGAGGGAATGTTTTCCAAACTTCAGAGAGAACCCCAGCAAGGGTAAGTACACGCGAATCGTTATCCCCATAGCTCTGAAGAAGACCTGAAATTCAGGCCGAAACTTTGGTAAAACTAAAACTATATTTTAAATATTATTTTTTTGCGGTATTTAACCCCACGTAAACTTTAACCGTTTATAGTGCAAGGGAACAGAATAAAAAATCTAACAGTTCCAGTCAGGACTCGAACTTGGATCTCCTGCTTTCCGGGCCGGTGCGTTTCTATTTACGCTACCCAGGCAAGCCTGATAAGTTCTTAAATTCCCCGCACTAGTGTCGAGAGTCTAACCTCTGAGGCCGACGAATATATCGTCTTATGCTCGGAGGAGCTGACATTGTCAAGCTGTTTAAGTGACTTTCGTAATTTACTTTGAAATTTAAATTTTATAAATATTATTTTTATTATATATTTGTCGGCTTCGGAGGTTAGACTCTCGACCCTAGTGCGGGGAATTTAATAACTTATCAGACTTGTCCCGGTAGTATAATTGGTAAATGCACCGGATAGCAGGAGATACAGGTTCGAGATCTGGCTGGGACTGTTAGATTTTTTATTCTGTTCCCTTTTACTAAAATTGTTAAAACCATATTGGTTCACCAATTTGTTTTTGTTTAATAATAAATCTATGACCGAACCCTGGCTATCTCTCCTCCTGATTATCAACTGTCAACCAATTTCCCGTAGAAACATTTGAATAATTAAAATATTATTTTTAAATGTGATGAAATTGGCTTCAGTGGGTATCAGCAAATAAAATATTTAAATAGTGATAACATTTCTATTCTAAGTCATCTCTTCCGCTCAAGTGAAGATTCACGTTTCTCAATCATGTTTGAGAACAGGCCCAACAATGGCCTTGGTCTACGTATTTCCGCAATTGGTTGCTTTTAGAAAGCGACTTAGCAAAATTTGGTAGCTGTTATTAGTTTTTTTAAATTTCTCTTCCTCTATTCAATAGATTAGTTTATTAGGGAGCCAAAGTATACAAATTCTTTCACCCTCTTCATTTTTCACAGGATAGTAAATATTCACTAAAGGTGATCCTCTTTGAAATTACCTTATGGGTTAATGTCTATGTATCTTGGTTTAACAAATTCACTCATGTCTAACACTGGAGGGAGTTTCTGTACATATATCTATGTCGTTACTGTGTCCAAGGAATTGCACGAGGTAATTAATCGGTGTACCATCAACCTCAATTATCGAAATTTTTATACATTTTTCAAAAACCAGGTAAAATGTGAGGTAAACCGATCAATCACCCGGATCCCCCCCCCCCCTATGTCAGTAGTACTCCCCTTGGGCACTTCCCATGCTATTCACACGATGCATTGATTTCCTTCCAATACACAGCTTCGCCTATCATTCCAGTTTTGGAGGTGTGTTCAAAACACAGCTGTATAGACCTCGATAGGCCCGTCCACAAAATAATCTTCTATTGGAATTTCAGAAAAACACGGCAGGGACGCCGGGGTAGCTCATTGGATCCGTGGTTCGCAAGTGGCTGCTTCTGAAGCCAAATTGGTGTGATGGGATGACTATAGAGCCTTCGAGGTGTGATGGGATGTCTATAGAGCCTTCACTTTAAGCTTAAATTACATTTATTAAATGGGACAAAAAAAATAATGTTTTTTGAAAATAAAGACTAAAAAGTATTTGCTCTGTAGATTTAGATTTTAAACCGAGATTTTAAAAAATATATATATAAATTNATATATGTATATAAATAATTCACTCAAGATGGGTTGTTCCCAGGTGCTAGGCATACAGCCCTGTATTTTTTTTTTTTTTTGCATAAGTTTTAAATATCCTGCCTTGTTAATTATTTGTTTCACTCCAACAAAATCATATGAATGTAACTCAGACTGTTGTCTTACAAACATTAATTTAGTTAATTATTCTGACTTCACCTTAATCCTACGATTTTAATAGTTAATAAATTATACTTCAGTTATTTAAAATCAATGTAACATAATTTGATACAAGAGACTCACACTTGTTCTTATGTTTGAATGTTCTGGGTTATACATCATGTTTTTGTTATGAGTTAGTAAATAAAAATCATTATCAAACTACTAGTGCGTGTTATTACAAGTATATTAAACCTTTACTACCGTTTAATATTTGATGTAGTTCAGCTTTTACTGGGACTTATAAAAATGAAGTAATTTTGCTGATCGAGCATCTTATGACATTCAATTAAAACGCTTCCATAACTAGGTTTTTTTTAAAATATCGACTACTACTACCGACACAAGCCGTGAAAGTCTCTTGTTTATAACAAAAGAGGTGAGGCATTTTAAAGCTGTCCCTCTCTTAGTTTTGTTAAGGAACCAATCTTATCATCTGTTTAACATATTCATTTTTATGTCCAGGAATGGTTTGCGTATTTTCACTATCATAAATACTTTGGTAGGTATTTTTTTGGTGGGGTTCGGTCAAGATAAATTCAAAAAATAGAATTGAAAAAATGTGTATTTTTTAATTATCTACCATAAATATTCTGTTTTTCGGCTTGGGACTTGCAGTGACCAAAATGAGACCCTTCACTGCAAATTTGGAAAGAGATACTCTTCCCAAGTTAAAATAAAATGGAAACGAAATATAAATAAAGAAGTAAGAAAAAATAATATAAAATAAAAGGGAAACAGGAATAAGAAGGTTTGGTAAAGTGTACTTGGCTGAACCGGTCTTAACGAGGGTCGACATATTTCTGCTTGTAAGAATGTTACTTCGGATATTTGGCATAGAAGTCCATAGGACACTTGGTCATATCCCTTGGCAACGTCACAAATGAATCGTAAATAATTCTATATTCAAGATTAACTAATTTAGATTCAATTGAGCTAGTTCTCAGATCTGATGGCTTAAAGAGGAAATTGTATACTTTACTGTACTGTCGGATAACTTGCGGTGTATTTTTTAGGATGAATGTTTGTATTTGAGTGTGCCTAAATACAGTATGAGGGTTCTATAAAACCTACGCTAGAGCTTAATAAGTAACACATACGCACACACACACACACGTGTATATATATACACGTGTGTGTGTGTTTGCTCGAGCACGTGTGATGTGTGAGAGTGTTGGGGGGGGGGGGTGCTTATGTTTTCATGTGGGAGAGTGTCTGTGAGTGTGAATGTAAGACTCGTAGGATACTTTATATTCAAGGAATAACCTGGATCTGCGGTAATTCACTACGTGACGTGGGGACTCATCAGGGCTTCTCAACAGATAGCAGTTCACTCTCAAACCCCCATTCCTCTACGCAAAGAGAACTCGATGGCGATAGGATTCTATACTAATAATTCTCAAATAAATCAGTCATTACAAGAATATTTCTTTTGATTACAGAATTGCAGATATAGTTAATATATATAATTTATTATTAATACACATAAACACACACACTCCCAAACATTCGCACACGAGTGGGAGGAGAGAGTGAGGGGGAGGGGGGGAGAGAGAGATTGAGAGGGGGGGGAGAATATTTTTGTTGATAAAGCACGTCCTCTTGATTACGCTGGGAAGAAACCATATTCAGTAACTTTCTAAAAGGGCTATCAAGATGTTGATATAAATAAGTAAAATTAAAACTTCGTTAATAATTTAAAAAAAATATCAGTCGTGCGTGTTTATGTATATATGAACAAAAAAAAACCCTTAGAATAAGAAATTTTAGAAATACATAATAAAACAACGCACGTTCTCCTTCATTAAATTTCTGCACAGAGAAAATATGTAATAATAAAGTTAAATTGGGTGGATATAATTTTGAGTGCTTACTTATTGTTTCTTCTTTCAAAGTAATAATCAAGTTTAATTTATATTCAGAGCTAGTGCTCTTAGAGGAGAAGGAGCTGTGAGTTTCAATGGAGCTTTAACACGAGCGAAATATGGAGTTACGGATTCGTATTAACTAATGATCATTGTTGATTCCCTAAGTGGAAGAGGTAGGATGGCTTTCCATTCAGACCAGCATGTGAGGTGAGGGGGCCTTAGTATATGCAGGTCTAGTAGTCAAGTCTAGAAATGAGGTGGTTGTGTATCTCTTGGAGGGATATACCATGTATCTCCTTGGAGCAATGGAGCATGTCGAGAAGGTATGGTTTTCCTCGAGGGATCGAGGCTCTGCGCGAGTGGATGCTATTGAAGCTTTATTCCAAGCTCAGGGTTTCTGAATATTCAGGAGGATGGAGATTTGCTTTGGGGGGAAGATCCATCCCACTCGCCAAACCCTTCTTCCTGGAAGGTAATGTTAAGGTTTTAATTGAAAAATGGTTTAATTAGTATTGATAACATATCTGCATGAAGTGATATTGTAAACAAAATAATTTTCTTTTTAAAGGTGAATTGCCCTGAAAAAATCAGCTTAAAATAAGAAATTAAACAAGTAGGTTTACATGTTATTTCACTGTTTTCATTCTTTTATGAAAATATTTAAAAATAACTGTCTATATCTAATATCTATATTATCTATTACTCTATATTACTCTATATCTAATACTTTCTTATATTACCAGAAAAATCAATTGTAATAATCATGTAATAAAGACAATGCTTGTCGATCGATCGTTCTAAAGTGAGGGTAGTGCTGTTAAAAGACATTTAATGTGTAGAATGAAATATTAAAGTAAGCCTCACACTTCAGAGCAACTAAATTGGTCTCCAAATGTGTATTTATGTAGTTGTAAAGTGAACATAGTTACGGCAGTATATTTTCCTTGATATTACGTAGTAGATACAAAATATATATATATATATTTTGTAATTTGATTGCAATGAAGAAGTATATAAAAAAGTCGCAAGAGGAAACAAGGGGAGCAAATACATAACTCTCAATATATATATAATTTATGTGAGTGTCTCTCAAAGCTCAAAAGTCCAAAGTTTTTACATAATCTTAATAGCATTCGGCATCTTACCGTCATTTAAAAAAAAAATGAAAAAGGTTAGTTGGTTTTTCATTAATAATTTGGTGAAATTTGACATCTTGGGAATTACCTTAAATTTCAAGTGTGTGTAGGGAAAATTGAAGTCATTGGGGAAGGGGGGAATTGGATAAGTAAGAGTAAGTATTAGCGATTATTATGAGGAATTTATAGATTGTAAAGATTGGATTCTCAGGATGTCGGAAAGCTAGGTGGTACCCAAGAGTTATATACCACTAAAATTTCACTAGAAAAAAAATGGAATCTCAAAAGGTATAATTTAAGTTATAGTAAATTGAAAGTAATTAGGGTTGGATTGCTGAAAGGAAATAAAAAAAAAGAAAAAAAAGGGAGTTATATCACAACATTACCTATAGTGTAAACTGATTGGTGATCAGGTCTGTAAAAACAGGTAGGTACAAATAGAGTGATCACTTATCATAATTATTAGTACTATCAAAAGTAGTAGGGAATTAGTACTATCAAAACAAAAGGGAATGCCACAATACTTAGTCGAAGTGAAAGCAAAAAAACAAAACAAAAAAAACTAATGCAATACGAAAGAAATTCAAATTTCAAACCTATTTAAACGTAAAAATTAGCTGGTATTACAAACATAGTTTTACAATCAATAAAAGATTACTTAAGTTTTGTTCTTACAAAGATAAATATAAAACTGAATAGAAATTATTACAGATATTTCAGATGCAAGTTTTTTAAAATGTTTATTATAAACTTTTATTTATCTGTTAAATTAAAACATTTTATAATTTGATTACCACAATGAATTAAAAGAAAAAAAGACTTTCAATGTCAATCACATGCGGAGAGAAGTTGACCAATGACATCACTCTCAAATTATTTACAGATTATGTCCCCAGGAGAGTTGTAAGACAAGGTCTGTGCTAGTGGATTAGGATGGTTTGGCAGTTTACTGTGGAAAAGGGTGAAGTGGGAAGAAATTAAGTCTTGTACAAAAGGGATATTAAGATCGTGGTGAAGGGATGAATTGGATACATAATAGGAAGCATTTGCAATTATTCTCAGGGTTTTGGATTGAATGGACTGGAATCTTTGGATGTTGGAAGGTTTAGCGCCACCCCAGATTTCTACTCCGTAAGTCCAGATTGGTCATAATAAGGTTTTGTAGAGCGTCAGTTTGTTCTCTATCGTAAGATTGGACTTCTTATTCATAAGTCTGTATAGAAGTCAACATCGCCGATTGAGTTCTGGTTTTTTAATTTTTATATGTTCTCCCCATGTAAGTCGTAAGATGTAAGATGGAACCCAAGGTAACGGACGGAATTTGAATTTAGCAAAGGAATATTGTAAAATTTTACAATGTCAGGGAAGTCTTTCTTTCGCAGTTGGAAATTAACTTGAACGCATTTTTCTTCATTGATTTTTATTCTCCATTTGCTTCACCATTGTTTGTTTTTTTCGAGGTATCTTGTAGGTTTTTAGAAGCAGTTTTATGATCGGGATGGGAGGATAGGATAGCTTTGTCGTCCGCAAATAGAGCTAAGAGGGTGCTTGGATGGGTAGGGATGTCAGTAGTGTCAGACAGAAGACCACTGTGCCAGACTCTATCAAATGCTTTGGAAACATCCAAAAAAGCTCCTGGGCAGTATTCTTTGCGCTCAAGGTAAGAGGAAATGTAGTCTACGACGCGAAACACTTGCTGGACAGTAGAATGCTTACTTCTGAAGCGGAACTGATGATTTGGGAGGATATTGAAGGATTCAATGGAAGGCATCATTCGTTTCAAGAGTATTTTTTCGAAAACCTTTGAAAGTGAAGGAAGGAGACTCACAGGACGATAGGATGAGGGGTTATGTAGTGATTTTCCAGGTTTGGGAAATATTACTTTAACAGAATATTTCTAGTGGAGAGGGATTTGGGTAGTTCTGAATATGCAATTATAAATGTAGGAAGAATAGTCAAGAATACAATTGCGTTCTTGGGAAGATTACGGAGAATTTGGCCGGTGATTAAATCATACCCGGATGATTTGCGCTTAGGCAGGTGAGAGATTATATACTTGACCTCGGAAGGGCAGTTATATACGGGAGTGGCATGGACATAGGTAATGGCATGTCCAGGAACTCCTCAGTCTTCGCGGCACTGGACCGGTCTAAGGGATCTGAATGAGGAGTAAATGTTTGCTTAAAGTGCTGGACAAACATTTGGGCCTTGTCTTTGTCAGAAGAGGCCCAGGAACCATCTCCTTGACGCTAGGGAGTAGAAGCTTTATGGACCTTAAGGATTCTGCCAGCAGCAATTAAAAGGGATTTGTCTCCTGCTGAGAGGATAGACAGATAGGCATTAAAGGCCTCATTTCGTAAAATACCTAATATTTGTTTTACGATCTGGAAAGATGATTAATGTCTTTGCGGTCTGAGGGGTGTCTATATATTTTGAACAATGCTCTTGAGCGTTTTCTCAAGCTTCTTGAGGTTTTGGGGAAATTTTGGTTTGAGATTAGCCATATACATGCATTACTGAACGTTTGTGGTTAAGGAATGTAAAGCGTCATCTAGATCATCTGAGATTCTCAGAGACATTCTGAAGGGAAATAACTCTTCTATGAGAGTTCTAAACAAGGTCCAGTTGACTGGACCATTAATAAGGAAGGGGGTAATTAATTTGGAAAAGAAATCAGGGATAAAATTAGAAAAAACTGGGCTGTGGTCAGAGGAGAGCTCGTTTAAGTTCGAAGAGGAATGATGAAGAGGAGTAAGGTTTTTGGAAATGAAGAAGACTAGGGTGTCAGGAAGACGGTTAACAACAGAGGGCTAATAAGTTGGAGAGGAAGGACTAACTGTGCTGAGGTTTTGGGATGATATCGCATTATACAAAACACGGCCGCGGGAGTTGGTCGTTCTCGATCCCCATTGCAAGTGTTTCGCATTACAGTCTCCACCGGCAAGAAAACGGGGACCAAGGTCTTTGAGAATAGTGGAAAATTCTGGTGTAGTGATATGCTTATTTTGAGTAAAATACACTGTTAAAAGTGTGATAGGATAAGAGGGTTTGGAAATAGACACTGATGTTGTTTGAAGGGACTCTGTGGAAGTGGAGGGTATGATATGATGGGTATAGGATTTCTTGATAAAAAGTGCAGTTCTACTATAACTGACGAGTTAGAGTTAGACGTGAGGGTCTGTCCTATAGTGTGGTAGCCAGCAATTTTGAGATTATTTCGTTTGGTTAGTCGTGTTTCTGTTGGTAAAACTACGTCTAAGTACTAGTTTGAGTTCGTCAGTGTGCGTCCGACTACCGTTAGCGTTCCATAGGAGGATAGGAAAGGAATTCTGGGATTAGGGAATCATGGTGTGGGAGTTGGTTGGGTAATTTTGGTGAACAGATTGGAGTGAAATAAAATGTACAGATCATTTGATAAGGGCGGAGTCGGGACGTTGGGGATAGTGGGTCGGTCCCTCCTGGGTGGGGGATTCGGTTTTGGTAAAATATTGCTCACATATTGTAGTTTTGAATTGGCGGTGGGAGGAGGGATGCTGAGGTGGAGGCTGAGACGAGGTCTGTGGCTGAGGTTCTTTGTTGGCTTCTGTTCTTGGTTGACAAATCTATAAGAGACACCTGGCTGGACAATTCTTGATGATGAGCGCTTGAAGTTTCGGGTTGCAGATTTCTGCGATGATACTTGTTGATTATATACTTTTTGTTTGATCTGCTTGTATACATCGCAGCCCCTGTAGCTGGCAGGATGGTTTTTGGAGCAGTGGGCGCTACATTTTACGCACCGCGGGTTATAATTTCATCCGACTATGGTAGCCCAAGTTCTTGGCAATTATGGCACAGGAATACTCTTTTTTTTAAACGTAGGGCCTCTCAACTTTGATAATTGTTTGGCACTGAGATAAAATGTAATATATTTCTTGAACATCGGAAGTTTTTTCAAGATCTATGTAAAACAGTAGTAGGGATGACTTATCTGTTTCTCTTCCTGGGCTTAAAACATTAAGAATGTTTTTCACCACGAACCCTAAGTCAGTGAGCTCTTTTTGATGTCATCGATCGGTGTGGTGTGGTGGAGGTTCCTAATAACAACACGTAGAGTCCTCTCTTCTTTTAGCTGGTACGTGTGGAACTGGGCATTTACTGATTTCAGGTAGCGTACTGTCTCTCTGTAAGAGTCTGATGAGTCGGGATTGATTTTTGTGTCTGTCTTTCAGCTCATGCATATGTATTTTTCACGGCCTTCTTTCTCATCCAGCTGTTTGAGCATCAGGTCAAAATTGTATATGTTTTTAACGAATATTGATACTCGCTGTGAGGTTTCAGAGGTCTGAAATAAGACCTTCATTGAAGTAGTGGTCTGAGCGGGGTCGAGCGACCCGGTATCGGAGGGTGAGACTGTTGGTTGATGTGGGTTATTAACCGGCGGTGCAGTTCTACTTGTGGTGGAGGTATTATCATTTAGGCTGGAAGATGAAGGTGTCTCCGTAGCCCTATTTTTTTCTTTTTTTATTTCATTTTTAGGGGGCGACGTTTGAGATCCTCCCGCTGAATGAGGGCGCTTTCATTTATTGCTATTTTTTTATGATGGTAAGCATCTCCCATTACGTAATAAACAGTAAATATAAATATTTACTGCTATTTATCGCTAAGCCGGGGACCAAGCAGAGATTAGTTTATCTGCTTAGCCGATGGTGTAAGCCGGCCGATAACAGCCGGCTGGCTGGGAGCTGGAGGGGACGCGCCTGACCAAGCACGTCTGCCTGTATGCTCCTCGCTACAAAAAAAAAATTGACTATTTCACTCACTTTCTGTGCGTTTGTGCCTCCGTGAAATTTCTCGAAACTTCGTCAATGACTTCAGGCTGGCTACATCTTCAACTGTGACCAGTTTGGTAACAACTGAACACTTTTGATCACTTTTAAAGAAACAGTTACAGAGAGCTAACAAAACACGTCCTCTCTCTGCAATGGCTGCTGTCGAACTTGACACAAACATTAGGGAAAAAAACACTATAAATTTCTCAGACATTATGACTAACTATATGTATGCGAAAAACATATTCCTATGAGCTCGACCTTGACACGTGATGAACAAAAAGTCCTTTCTTCAAGCCCATCTACTATTTATACCTTGGAAAAGTATAACATAGTTAGTCAAATTTACATAAAGGAAATTACAAAGGCCGTACACACACACCGTGTATGTGTGTGCAAAATAATTGATAAATATATCAATATTATGCATATAAATTATACATATAAATAAACATATAAATATACAAATAATTATACTCGCTCTCTTGTTTTCCTTTATCATGTTATAACCTGAATCCTCCAGTTGTGTTTAACTTCGAAAGCCTAAAAATGTATTTTCCGTTAACTATTTATAAGCTTGAAGGGAACTTAAATAATGGTAAATTTCTCTCCATCAATCTTTCCAAAAGTTTCCAACGATAGTGATATGGAAAAATAACACAAAACAAACGACTACTGTTATCATAGATTAAAAATTATAAAAGCATATTAAAAATAATATCAAGAAAGAAATAAGTATAAACGACGAAATAAGCAAAACTCAGTTTCAACTTGAAAGGAGAAAAGAAATAACATGATGCCTTAGTTAATTTGTTTATAATCACAATAATCACCGTAAAAAAACTATATCATAAGGTAATATACACAACTCAGTATTGGCTTTTAATGGCCATCAGGCTGCCAGGCTTTAAAAAAAAATAAATAAATAAAACTCAGTATAACCATATTTATCAACCTTAATTAAAGTTAAAAGGATCTTATTTTGTATAAATTATCCATAAAATTATTTTTTACAAGAATGTAAACAATAACATAAAACAATATTAGGTCTTCACATAACGAAAGAGCGCTAAATTTAAATATGACATTTGTGATTGTGACAAAATAAATAATTTGTTGACTCATATATTT
>KZ807440.1:83136-98388 GCA_000696205.2 Oncopeltus fasciatus
TATTATTATAAAAATTAAAATAAGTTATTTACAAAGTAAGATTATTATTGTATACAGTTTGACAAGAGAAAGCCAGGTACGTTCTTTACATTTTGATAAAGAAAGTCAGAATATTTTCAAATTAATTATTAATATTAGTTTTCTATTTTATTTCGAGTTCCTTCAATTAGGTATTTTAGTTTACGTTCGTTCGTCCTTACGAACCGTGAGCTAAGATGAAAACAGAATGTGGGAGTGGTATGAAACTGCTGTTAAATTTTTCGTAAGGAGAGTTTTCTTCAAACAGAATTGCAAATTAAGTCTCACGCATATTGATTTTTCAATTTTATTTCTTTATTTAGCGCATTATTGCTGGTTACTTTTAAGATGTGCCTGTAGGTTTATGGGAGCAGCTTAAGGATTGGCGAGTGGTGATAGTATTGCCTTGCCATCTGCAAATACTGCTGGAGAAGTACTTGGTAGGAATTTCAGCAGTGTATGGGGTGAATAGGATAGGTCCTAGCACACTAACTTGAGGAACTCCCGCTTCCACTTCCGCAGAAATCGGAGTAATCCATTCCTTCCCGTATCTAGAAGAAGCGGTTGTATAAGTAGGACTTTTGGATCAGTTATCACTATGGTATTTGATAGATTTCAGCTTAAATGCTTGACGGACATTCATTTAGCTTTTCATTAGCTTTTAATATAAAAAGTTTTTGCATTTTTGGTCTGAAAATTTTAAAACTATCAAAGTTACTATTAATAGACCAGCATAAGTAAAGAACAAATTTCTGTATTTTAAACCATTCTCTTATTATAACTTTTTGCACACTGAATGATTGGGTAAATTATTGTAAAAAGCAAATTGGAAAAATAAATAAATTTGGACCAGATTGAAGCTTCTTAAGGCTGGCTGGTAAAGGGCTTCTGAACCTTCTCAATTAAACAGAAAAATTCATTTTAATTTTACATAAACTTTTTCTATATTACATTTCACGTATTGTATATTTTTGCCTTAATACTGAAAATAGAATAATTATTAAATATGTTTCAACTTATACTAATGTAAATATATTAATTTAATTTAGATGAATTATATTGCCAACTTTAATGGCTTGATTTCTTTGTGTGAACTACTAAAGTTAATCTATTCCAGTGGAGATTCATCCATTAGAAAATGAGATCACCTCAGAAGGAAGTAAGTAGTGAGACTAGGCTCCGACTGAACAGGCAAGAATAAACAAGGTACAGCTGATTATGGAAATCACTTCTCAAAGCCAGCAAATGCTAACAAATTCAAAGCCAGGAAGCAGTCCTACATTATTTAAGTGTCGCGAGTGCGCGGGAGCGTGCCGCGATCACCCGCATCCCACAATGAAACTTTCATTCCTCCCAGACAAGTTCATCCTCATCTATAGTTCATTTTCAGTGAAGAAATCTCGTTAAAATGTATCTTTTTCAACATTTCCTTCAAGCCATTTCTGCTGGGTAATTTATTAATTTATTTATATTCCCTTCTCCAGAGAAACTAAATTGGCGATGACTTATCAATTAAAGTTTAATTTTATAAATTTTTTTGTCGTATTTAATCCCACGTAAATATTAACAATTTTTGGTGCAAGGGAACAGAATAAAATATGTAACTGTGCATTTACCATTTATGCTACCAGGACAAGTCTGATAAGTTATTAAATTCCCCGCCATCCAATGACTCTCAACACTAGTGCGGGGAATTTAATAACTTATCAGACTTGTCTCGGTAGCATAAGTGGAAAATGCACCGGCCCGGAGACAGGAGATCCAGTCTGGGACAGTTCGAGTCCTGGCTGGGACAGTTAGATTTTTTATTCTGTTCCGTCGCACTAAAAATTCTTAACAATTAAACTTTATTTTTCTGGTTCATATTATTAATTTAGCAGTTTCCCTTTTACGAAATGAATCAATTCACCTTGGTAATATGCATCGTAAAACAACATCAAGTACTATATTTTTACCTAAAATTTGAGCACTTTGTTAAGGTAAATACTAATTTTCTTTTTCCCTTCTGGTATAATTCAGTTGGAGAAATATCCATTTCTGTAATTTACGTCTTTTAAAATTTGAAGTTGACCTTTCACAATGAAGTTTTATCTAGTTTAGCCTCGTTAGCAAATTTCATAGTTGTTTTTTTTCCAATTTAAATTTTAGTTTAGAATTAAAAAGTTTAGCTTACCTTTCAACGGTATTTCATTTCCTCTTGTTTTATCTCAAGGAAGTAAATTTTATTTTCAGAGAATTCCGAAAAAAAAAAACGTTATATTTTGAGTGTGTTTTTCATAACAAATTTAACATTATTCAAATTATGATTTACTAGTTTTCTAATTTGTTATCGGCTTAGGAGCTGCCTAAGAGCATTAGAAATATAGTGTTTAACAACCTCTCGGTTTTTTTTCGAAAGCGCTTTCTCATAAAGATGATAAGTTCTGCTTATGACAGAGAGCTACTGTCAGTTTATATGAGTATCAAGCACTTTCAACCTCTCTTGGAAGGCCTAAATTTTGATACTTGCATACTAGAAGCCCTTAACAAGTGGTTTTAGCCAGAAATCAGAGGATGCTTCTCTCTGAAGAATCAGGAACTCAACTTCATAAGGCAGTTTTATACTGATATCGAATATTTTCTGCGAAAAGATAATATAGTAGCTAACGCCTTGTTGAGAATTGAGGAAATTACAGTTCCGGACGACATACAGTCCATTGAGAGAGACTTGAAAAAGGCACAATCAATAGCGACCTCAAGTTCATCAATCCAAACATGGTTTAAGACACCCAAGAGTTTGGACTTCAAGTAAATTGGTGACCCAAAGATTTTTGGGCCAAATCCTGCATACCTTGTCTCCGAGCAAAAAAGATTCGTTATACTCAGGCCGGAACCCATCCCAATACGAAAAGTTGAAGCAGCAACAGTGGAAGAACTCGCATTGGGTAGTTCCAACTTACTTCTTTCGATAAGTAGGAGTTGAGAATCTTTAGTGGCGTACCTCTATCTCTATAGATTTCAAGTTTCTGCAGAAGTACATTGAGGTCGAAAGCTTTGTAAAGGTCGGAATGGATGCTATCAACCTTTCCTTATATTCCCATTTGCATTGCCTACGGTTGTCTTCTTTGATCTATACCCAAAATCAGACTCCTTAGTTATATATGTTTAAGGAACCACGACATTAACCTGTTGTACAGCAGCAAAAAAAAATGAAGTAAATGATTGTAAATTTGTAAGGGTTAGATAACATATTTTTTCTATAATGAATGGAATTCTCCAGTTTAATATTTCAAAAGTAATAAATAATAATAGTTCAAACTCTCACATAGACACAAATAACGAAAAATAGTGTTCGAAAAGCATTATTAGTTAGCTTTTATTTAATTTCAAATGAACAAAAGGTTGTTTTATATGCATCAGTAAATTAATATGATTCATTCATTTTTATACTCTGGCAGATAAAAAAACATTAAAAGTTTGTAATCTTTATTATTTGGTAATGGAGTAATTATAAGTAAATTTTAGAGATACGATGAAGCACTGCGAATGATGCACATGTTTGGCAAACAAGATTGAAATTAAGTAAAACTAAATTTATTCGTGAACCTCTGTGGCGTAGTAGACTGACCTCTCCATTTAAGGTGTTGACCTTACCATGCCTCGTGATGGTTCACAGTGGTCTGTGGCGTTGTAGACTGACCTCTCCATTTAAGGTGTTGACCTTACCATACCGCGTCCGGTACCTCCCACAAATCTATTCTCTTTGTTGAACACAACCACCAAAGACCTCATCGTATATTGTAAGGCATCTAAAAATCTAGGAAAGCTTGCTTTCAGATTTCAATAATAATGCCACTATAACTTTGTTAATTTAAATATCTTCAGCCTTTGAAGAGTGCATCAATAATGCTGCAGTCAAGAATTGGAAACCATTATGAACCGAAATATAAGGACTCTTAATACTCTAACATACTAAAGGAATGATGAGAAGGATTAAATTTTGTTATTTCATCCTGCCATATCCTTTAAAGCATGAAATCCTTCCTATAGCTTCTTATTTTCTGCTTTCGTTCCTTTGATCTATTGGCTTTCATCATGCTGTTCTACTTAGACAACCCCCACTCTCCCTCAGTACTGCTGTACACATTTCTTCATATATTATCTCCAGTACATGGCCAGTGAATTTTCAAGGAAATCAGTATATCATTACTGTTGTCTGGCTAGATGTTCCCATTCTAAAAAACAAGAAAAAAATGTATTTTATAAATATTAATTTTATTGTGGTATTTATTCTTACGTATATTTAAATCAATTAATGCAGGGGAATAGAATAAAACATCTAACTTAAGATTTCGAGCCCTGGTTGGGACCGTTAGATGTTTTATTCAATTCCCTTGCATTAATTGATTTAAAAAAATTTCTTTTTTTTAAATACTGTATTAGTTATGGTATTTAATTACACATTAATTAAATACAGTAAATGCAAGGTAATATAATAAAAAAATCTTACTACCTCACACGGGACTCGAATACGGATCTCCTCCTTTCCGGGCAAGCATGCTATCCTTTACACCACCGAGCAAACTAGATAATTCCTTCTACTTCTTGCACTCTACTGCATGCTTGCCCGGAAAGCAGGAGAACCAGGTTCGAGTCCCGGCTGAGGTAGCAAGATTTTTTAAATATATTCCCTTGCTTTTATTGTATAAAATTAATGCGAGATTAAATACCACAACTAACACAGTATTTAAAAATATAAATAAAAGGGGAAAAAAATGAGAGTCTAACAAATAGCTGACATTGTTATTTCCTTCCAGTATAAGACGATATATTCGTCTTACTCGGTGGTTTAGACTCCCAGTAGAGTACGGGGAGTAGAAGGAATTATCTGGCAAGCTTCGGTGGTGTAAAGGTTGCATGCTTGCCTGGAAAGCAGGAGATCCGGCCTCGAGTCCCGGCTGAGGTAGTAAGATTTTTTTTATTCTATGCTCTAGCATTTATTGTACAAAAAATTTCTAATTCGAAGAATGGTGTTATTCTTCCTAGCTGGTGTGCTGCGTGTCAACCATCGAGATGGACAAGTCCTTTCTCTTTTTGATAATTCCTAACTCAATTTGCACTAGGCTCTGAGGATGAGATCTTGGTTACCGAGAAAGCTATTATGCTTTTGATAAACTTTATTAACTTTATATTACTTAATTTTACTCAAGTGTTTATTGAGTACAACTATGTTGATCCCAGGCAATAATAATATTAATTAATAAATTAAATACTGATTAAAAATGTTACCGAGAAAGCTAATATGCTTTTGATAAACTTTATTAACTTTATATTACTTAATTTTACTCAAGTGTTTATTGAGTACTACTATGTTGATCCCAGGCAATAATAATATTAATTAATAAATTAAATACTGATTAAAAACCTCATCCAGCCAGCTATTATATAGAAGCTAAATTTAATACAGTTTAAAATAAACTTAATAACTACTCAATATTTTTCTAATATTGAGCTCTGAGTGTTGAGTGAAATGCTACGTAAGAGAAAATATCAAAGAAAAATAATTTCTAAAACATATGTAACATAAAACCTCATTATATTTATATTCGTTAATAAGTTCTTGTTTAAAAATATGGCAATACTGAGAGGTTAGAGTGGGGCATGAGGACTGCTAGGCAGAAGTTTTTTTCGGACGAAAACTACTACAAAATTCATTTTCACGGTGGAAAAGTTGACATTCAATTAGAAACTTAGGTGTTTATACATTTTAACTTGGAATTACTTTTCATTTAGAAGGGAGGGTGGTGGGGCTTCTTCTATTGTAGCCAGCGTAAGTCCCTTTAAGCTTACTAATAACTTCTATTTGAGTTTCCTTTTGTTTCCTTACGGTTGTTCCTCCTAAAGCTTTCTTTGTTCGTGCCCAATCTTCAGTGGGGCTCATTCTGTCTCCCCTCTCCCCTCCATCCCTTCTATTCAACCTACTTCTGGAGTTAGAATGGGGTGGAGATTCGAACCTCCTCATCGGGACGATAAAGTTTATATATCTTGATACTAACCGTTTATTTGCTGAAAATTTTTGTTATTTATAAATTAAATTAAACTCCGTTACTTCCATCAACATTGTTACTGATGGATGATGTGGGATTTGGGTATCGGTCACAGGATCAAAAATCTAGACTAAAATGCTGACAGTTTCGGAATATTTAATTCCTTCTTCAGGGCCTACATCACAGAAGAAAATAACAGTATATAAACAGTCAGTCATATAGTGACTATATAAATAATTATTAAAAAATATGGTTACTAAATGACTGACCTATTATATAGTGCCATTTTCGATTGTGATGGAGCCCCTGAAGAAGGAATTAAATAATCCGAAACTGTCGGCATTTTAGTTTAGTATTTCACTTCTGTGACCGACACCCACAGCCGACATCCTCTGTGATAATCACGGTTATTTTGAATACATTAGTAATCATTTTACCATTCTAACTATTTGGAGCCGTTTTTACAATTCTTTTGATAAAATTTTGTGTTGTCTTTATATATATATATGTATATGTATAATTACACACACACACACACACACACACACATATATATATGTTGACCTTACCATACCTCGTGATGGTTCACAGTGGTCTGTGGCGTTGTAGACTGACCTCTCCATTTAAGGTGTTGACCTTACCATGCCTCGTGATGGTTCACAGTGGTCTGTGGCGTTGTAGACTGACCTCTCCATTTAAGGTGTTGACCTTACCATGCCTCGTGATGGTTCACAGTGGTCTGTGGCGTTGTAGACTGACCTCTCCATTTAAGGTGTTGACCTTACCATGCCTCGTGATGGTTCACAGTGGTCTGTGGCGTTGTAGACTGACCTCTCCATTTAAGGTGTTGACCTTACCATGCCTCGTGATGGTTCACAGTGGTCTGTGGCGTTGTAGACTGACCTCTCCATTTAAGGTGTTGACCTTACCATGCCTCGTGATGGTTCACAGTGGTCTGTGGCGTTGTAGACTGACCTCTCCATTTAAGGTGTTGACCTTACCATGCCTCGTGATGGTTCACAGTGGTCTGTGGCGTTGTAGACTGACCTCTCCATTTAAGGTGTTGACCTTACCATGCCTCGTGATGGTTCACAGTGGTCTGTGGCGTTGTAGACTGACCTCTCCATTTAAGGTGTTGACCTTACCATGCCTCGTGATGGTTCACAGTGGTCTGTGGCGTTGTAGACTGACCTCTCCATTTAAGGTGTTGACCTTACCATGCCTCGTGATGGTTCACAGTGGTCTGTGGCGTTGTAGACTGACCTCTCCATTTAAGGTGTTGACCTTACCATGCCTCGTGATGGTTCACAGTGGTCTGTGGCGTTGTAGACTGACCTCTCCATTTAAGGTGTTGACCTTACCATGCCTCGTGATGGTTCACAGTGGTCTGTGGCGTTGTAGACTGACCTCTCCATTTAAGGTGTTGACCTTACCATGCCTCGTGATGGTTCACAGTGGTCTGTGGCGTTGTAGACTGACCTCTCCATTTAAGGTGTTGACCTTACCATGCCNTTTTAAATGAGGCTAAATTTAATAATCCTTCTTTCTATAATAGTTATTTATTAACATTACTGGGGAACAATTTGAAACTCAATTTCTGCTGGGGTTAGATTTTTTAGCCGTTTCCTATCAAATTAGACATGCTGATTTTATAACTGATTATAATCACGTCACGTTCGGTTTCTATGTGGGACCAGCGCATGCTGGTCTAGACCAGTTACGTTGTTATACTGTGGTGAAACGTTGTGTGTCGGTAAGCAGTATTTACATAGCTATGGATCAATAAAGCAAATCAACATAGAACTGTTTGTAAAAGCTTGGAAGAAATGTGTGAAGAGAAGTGTAATCCATGTCAAACTTAATCCTTTTTATGACATCAATTTACCATAGTCGAGACATTTTCTGCTTCTATCGATTTTTCATCACATTCTGCTTTTCCCACTAGCAAAAAGGAGTGAGGTTTCTTCAAGAGGAGTGAGGTTATCCGTATATCTGTCTATTGAATCCTCGGTGTCCTTATTAGGTTATGTGCATTGTCCTCATTTCCTGATTATTACTAAAAAGCTTAGTTAACAAAATGCAATAACTTGGGCTTGACGAGAACCAAATATTACATTTATTATTATAATTAACTTTATTATCGCCACTTTGTATTTTCTAAATACTTGGTATGTAGGCTGCATGAGAATTCATTACATTTCATTACAAACTTGTTGTATAAGCCTAGAGGGAACATTAAAACCAGAGATGAACAGCGGCTTACTCTAGTAGTCGAATCACGTTTCTTCAAAGCCTACCTCCCACAAACATCTCTTTCTTATCGACTCCTTCTCTAAGAAAACCATGATATCTAGTTTCAATTTAATAAAACAATTTTCATATTTAACCTATAAATAAAATGTGTCAGAAAGAATGGTGACCCCCCATCAAATTTTATACTTAGAGCTACTCCTAGAGCTATCATATCTTCTATTATCCATCTTCATTGGTTTTTGCAAACCATCTTCTGTTGGCGAGCGCTTTCGGACATTGTCCATCTTCTTGGCCGAATACATGTGTTCACTGTCACTGTCTGTATTCAACAGTTGAATGAGTTGAATACAGACAGTGACAGTGAACACTTGTATTCGGCCAAGAAGATGGACAATGTCCGAAAGCGCTCGCCAACAGAAGATGGTTTGCAGAAACCAATGAAGACGGATAATAGAAGGTATGATATTTAAATAGTTTATTAAAAGTGTAAAATAGAAGAAACTGCTCTTGGTCATTTTTAAAATGAATTATTTTATTCAAATATAATTTAAGGTCGATTATAATTTTTGAGGCCGACTTAATTTTATTTTCATATAAAATAAACTAATTAAGAGTATATTTACTCTCATTATTAAATGGGTGAGAATTGGGACCAATTTAAATTGTAACAGACATAATTATTTTCTGCCTCCAGAAGAACACAATCATAAGCAAAAGGAAGTTTTCAAATGTTGCGTCGTATGTGTATTTAAATGACATGTTCCACCATGAAAAAAAAAATTGTGTGCGATAAATTCTTCTGAAAGTTATTGCTTACAGGGTAATATTGGAGGTATCCAAGGGATGGTAGAGATTTGAACTGGAAGGCGGTGGGATCATTTGTGGCCCCGCGGTAGCCCGAGAAAGGGGGCTTCTGATGTATAGCGGGGCCGAGCCCTTTTTATAAAATTGGTTCCGAGCCCAGCCAACCCAAACCCTCCTCCAACCCAGGTGTGAAATAATACGATCTGCTTGGGCACGGCTTGCAAAACCTTCAACATTTTTCAAATTTGTTTAAGAATGATTGCAGTCATATTTTACCTAATTTTTTCTCTCGACATTTGTTTAAGGAATGATATTTACGTAAAAATTTTTATTTTTATTTATGAAATTATTGTATGATTTACATTTTACAGTGTATATGAAACAGTAAAACTAAATTCTTAAGTGTAGATTGAAGAATGCAACGAATAGGAGTTGATGAAAATTTAATCCTACTTGCCGAGGGTAAATTAGGGGGCACGGTAGGCTTGGTGGCTAAGAGACTAGATTCCAGATGGCTCTGGAGGTTCAGAGTTCAATGGTCGTAGGGAGCAACTAACACTTGGGAACCATTCTTCGTTGAATTTTCAAAAAATATGGCCAGCACGGTGTGCTAAAGGAATATATACATTTAAAAAAAAATTTTTTTCAGGAAAAAGCATGGCAGATTTCTAGTCACACTGTAGAATATGTAATATAATGTGTGCGTTTAAAAAGTCTTTAATTGTCATAAACATTTTAAAAAGATTTTTTAAATTTTCATTGCAGCACAGAACTTATGTAAATGATAAAAAAATAATAATAATTAAAAATGGAAAGGAAGGGCAAGATTCAAAATAAAATCAAATTTGTAGTCCAAAGAATTGTATTTATCCAAAATTACGCCATATAACAGACTTTGTTGTCTAGTGCACAAAAATTACTAATGCAGACCATTGGAGGGGGAGGGTGAGCCAGATATCGTATTGAGATTGAGATAACTAGAAAGGAAGCAGAGTGCTGGGGTAGGGAGAGGAGGTTCATTCTTTTTTTTTACAATTCTTCTTTTCTCGTTCTTGAGTTCTTTAGTTGTTAGTTATTCTCTGCTTTATTATATTTATTCTTTGTTAATTGTATATTATAATCAATTATTTTAGTTATTTACTATACAAGTAGATTGTATACAATATTTGTATGGTATGTACAGATTAAACTCCCTTAGACAGGGTTACTGTAAAAAAAAAACAACTAATAATCTAATTAGGCTATAATATGAGGCCTTATTATTCAGTACAGTTTTACTTGTATTTTCGCATGGAACTAATTATACCTAAATAAAACGTCTTAAAATCTTCAAAGGTACTACTTCTAAATAATAATGAATATGTGAATGAAGATTAAATTATATTAATTTCATTTATGATTGGATATAAATCGTGTCAATGCTGTTTTTTATTAGTACAATATAATCTGTTTCAGCATAATTTATTTTTAGTATAACGTAAACCGTTATATACACCATTTATTCATTGAAAAAATTCAAGAAAACATTCTCACAGTGAGAAGAAAAAAAATGAAATATATATANCTTTCTAGTTATCTCAATCTCAATACGATGTATCTGGCTCCCCCTCCCCCTCTCCCCTAGCCCAGCACCCCGCTTACTTTCTAGTTATCTCAATCTCAATATGAAAAAAAAAAAGTACTTGGAAATAACTTAAAAATATAAACAATGAAAACAAGAACGAACTATACAAGACTGAATATTTAAATAAATACACGGTTTCAATTATATATATTATTAACTCAATGTGATAATTTAATAATGGCTATCTCTCATTTGTGTGTTTAATTTTTTCAAGATAAATTTTAAGGACTTTTTTAAATTCTGGTAGTAATTTGTCCATCAATAAATTTGCTTCTACTGTCCATTTACCGTATTTCATTTGTGCCTTTCTTGTTAGTTCTGTAGTCAGTAAGTAGTGTACAATCGTATATCGAATGTTGGTATGTCTGTTCGTGTGTAAAGTCACAAGGGCAGTGAGGAGAAACTTTAATTTTAAATCTGTAAAGATAACTGTTGACTTGTACCGTGTCCTGTAATAGCTCGAGACAGGTAGAAGTCTGTCCATGTTTTTCGTTTCTTATAGTACGTCTGTAAGTCAGGTACAAATGTGTATAAGTGTCTAGATTTGTGTGTACTGTCCCATCTTGACTGCCAATGTATTAAGGCCTGTTCGTGTAATAAATGTTTTAGGTGTTTCTTTGGGATAAGTTTCTAACACACAGTCAGGGAAGGATCTCTAGATGCAGACTTTGTTGCTCTGTCAGCTAATTCATTCTCATGTATGGTATGAATAGATGATTTGTTTGATGCAACACTTTAAAATAAGAAAGTTGAAGTTAAAGAGTGTGGGAAGAAGCTTGAGCTTGAGGAGTCAGAGTGGTGAGTATGTAAGATAAGAATCAAGTGTTGGCTAGGAGTTGTCCAGTGCCTTTCTAAATCCAAGACATCAAGGCGAAGCAAAGGGAGGCCGTTCCTCAAGACCTCTTCTGAAGAAGAAGAAGAAGGCCGAATGGAGTTTCATTTAGGGAGCCTGATTGGGTGGTGCTTTGTCTCGTCAGTTCCTTTCCAAAGGCCCCTGGATCCCGGAGAGCGAACCAACTCCACAAATAGATTTAGTCCTGTTTCTCTTACAGCGGCTCTCTCCAGAGCTCGTTTTGAGACTCGTTTACTCGCCGAGCACTAAGCACTTAACTTACAACACCTGGTTATCAACTTAAATTCCCTTCCCCCTACCCCATCTCAAATATATTTTCACCGATAGAAATATATTTGACAAACATTGAAATGGTTATTATGTTTTGCAAGAATTATGTAATTTAGTTGACCATAATATTTAAATTCCAGAAAAAAATTTTTTTTTGTACTTTAAATTATGTATTTATTAATATACAACCGATGTTAGTAAGCCGAAATTAATTTTTTTTTAATAACGCAATTTATTATATCTTTTTTAAATGTAAATAATGGCTGAGCTCGTTATTGAACAAAATCTGACATAAAAGGCATATATTAATTGATCGAAATTTCAAATAAGTGTTAAAAAAGATTCTTAGCAGTAAGCATAATATTTATTATTAAACTTTTATTTATTACATTCTGAATATTTATTTTAGAGAAATGAAACATCTACAAAGGTTTGTTTATTGACAAAAGAAATATTTTAGGGGTAATGCAGAAAAATTAACATTCAACATAATTTTTTTTAAACGCTCTATGACCACATTTAGTTGTTTATGTTAGAAGGAGGGCAAATTATCTTAAATGCCAAGTCCTATTAATTTATTATCTTAAATATTCGTGAATTTTAAACAAATTTCAATAGAGAGAAAGAGAGGGAGGGAGGGAGAGATAGAGAGAGAGGGGGGTGGAGAGAGAGAGGGAGGGAGAGAGGCAGGGTGAGAGAGAGAGAGTGAGAAAGAGAGAGGGGGAGAGGGAGGGGGGGCGTGAGAGGGTGGAGAAAGAGAGTGAGGGAGTGAGCCTGTATTCGCACTTGCGTCCGCGATTTTTAAAACAATTAAACCAAATTCAGTATTTAAGCCTCTTTTATGATGTCGTAAATGGCTTAAATTGATTAGAAGCTGTAATTTAGGAAGAGAGCAAAATTTAAAATTTACCATGACGATCAAATGTGTAGAACAAAATTTGTGTATAATAAAATTGTAAAATTAAAAAAAAAAAAAAAAAACTAAAAAAAATGCAAATAATAAAGATATTTAAGAAAATAATTTGGAGTTTGGGGAAGGGGCTCTTATTTTTAATATATAGAAACACGATTTAGTTATTTGGGCTTTTCATAGCAACCCTTTGAAAGACTTCATTTCTGGTTGAAATTGGATGAGAAGGGGGGGGGGTGCTAAAGGGAGAACTAAATTTATGATATCTTCGATGTCCTTTGACATTTTTAGGAAAAAAAAAGTTTATAGAACTTGGCGTAAAATGTAATTNGAGTTTACTATGGAAGAGTTTGAAGCGGGTGGAGATAAGGTCTTTGACAAAAGGAATATTAAAGTCGTTATGAAGGGTAGAGTTGGACACATAATATGGAGCGTTAGCAATTATTCTGAGAAATTTGGACTGAAAGGATTGTATTCGTTGGATATTGGACGGCTTAGCGGCACCACAGAGTTCTGCACCGTAGGTTCAGGTTGGTCGTATTATGGTCTTGTAGATGGTCAGTTTATTTTTTAATGTGAGCTGTGAGCGCCTATTTATAAGGCTGTGTAAGAGTCCGTGGCGTTTGTTGAGTTCTTGTCGTTTGATTTTAGTATGTTCATTCCAGTTGAGTCGTGAGTCAAGGTTGAACTCTAGGTAACGGACTGAATCAGAGAGAGGTATAGGTATGTCATTGTATGTAACATTATATATAGAATCTTTTCTTAATTTAAAATTTACTTGTACGCATTTGGACTCATTTATTTTGATTCTCCATTTACTGCACCACTGCTGAATAGCATCAAGGTGGTTTTGTAAATTGTTAGAAGCGGTTTTGGAATCAGAGTGGGAGGAGAGGATCGCATTGTCATCTGCAAAGAGGGCTAAAACAGTATTAGGATGAGTAGGGATGTCTGCAGTATAAAGGTTAAAAGGATGGGTCCAAGCACACTGCCCTGTGGAACACCCGCTTTCACAGGGTAGTGTTCGGAGTAATATGATCCTTGCCGGACCCTAAAGAAACGGTTAGAAAGATAAGATTTTAGAATTAGGTAGATAGTACTTGGAAATATGGACTTCAGCTTATATAATAGTCCAGTATGCCATAATCGGTCAATGCTTGAGTAACATCTAAGAATGTACCAGGGCGAAATTCTTTTCACTCGAGGGAAGAGGAAATAAAGTCTACAACGCGAAACACCTGCTGGACAGTAGAATAATGGGATCGGAAGCCGAACTGATGATCAGGAAGAATATTTAAGGAAGTTAATATAGTTATTATTCGTTTTAAAAGATCTTTCTCAAATACCTAAGAAAGTAAAGGAAGAAGGCTATTAGGTCGATAGGATAATGTGTTGGAAGAAGATTTACCGGGTTTAGGAAATAGGATTATTTCTGAAAATTTCCAGAGAAGTGGAAAATGGGTGGTTCGAAGGACACAATTATAGAGGTAAGTGAGGAAAACAATTGCCTTTTGGGGAAGATTTCGAAGTATTAGCCCGGTGATAAGGTCTTAGCCGGGTGCTTTGCGCTTAGGCAGATGGTTTATAATGTACTTGACCTCAGAAGGTGTCACTGCCTTAATCGGTAAGGACATTGGTAATGGTATATCCAGTGACTCCTCAACCTCCGCGTTATTGGACAAGTTATCGGGATCTGGATGAGGAGTGAATGTTTGCTTTAGATGCTGGGCAAACATTTGGGCCTTGTCTTTGTCGGAAGAGGCCCAGGAACCATCTTCTCGACGTAAGGGGGCAGAAGGTTCATGATACTTCAGAATCCTGCGAGTAGCAGTCCAGAGGGATTTGTCTCCTTTTGAGAGGCTAGACAGGTAGGCATTAAATGCCTTATTTCGTAAAGCACCTAGTTTTTGCATTACGAAACTCCCTACGATCTGAGGGATGTCTATACCTCTGGAACAGGGCTCGTGCTTGCCGCTTAGCTTGTAGGAGGTTTTTAATGTAATCAGGGAGGGGTTCATCTGAATTTACAGTGTAGCGGGTGCTGGTGGGTTTTAAGTTAGCCCTCCAAAGACATTGCTGAATCTTTATGGTAAAGAACTGGACAGCATCATCCAGCTCTTCAGAGGTTTTTAAGAGATTCCGAGGCCAAGTGACTCTTCTAGGAGAGTTCTAAAAAGTGGCCGGTCAATGGGACCACTTATTAAGGTTGGAGGCAATTGTCTAGGGATAGGTGTGAGAGACAGTGTAAGGAGGACAGGTTTGTGGTCAGAGGAAAGTTTATTTAATGTTTTTACTAAGTGATGGTAGGTAATAAGATTTTTACATATGAAAAATCTAGGATATCAAGAAGACGGTTTACGACGGTGGGCCAATAGGTGGAAGAGGACGGTCTTAGATTGGAGAGATTGTGAGAGGACATAACATTATACAGAGCACGGCCACGGGAGTTGGTCGTTCTCGTGCCCACTGCAGATGTTTCGGATTATAATCTCCG
>KZ807440.1:110686-121535 GCA_000696205.2 Oncopeltus fasciatus
GTGTGTGTGTGTATGAAAAAAAAAAGTCAATAAAGGTCCTTCTCTCGGTTCCTCAAACTTTTTCCCGAACATTGAAGAACTAGATTCAGTGATCTCACCTTTTAAACTTAGTGAAACATGGTAATTCGGAAATGAGAAAACGCAGCTTGTTCAGAATTTTAGCGAATTCCGAATGAATGGGAGTTTTTGGATTGCTTTAATAACAGACTTTTTCATTTTTAAAATTATACTTTTTTGATCCTATTTAGTAGATCAAAAATGTCTGTTACGCTGGAGCTGCTCAATCTAAGCAAATTTTCCATGCTTTATAATAGGGATATATAAAAAAAGTGTAGACAACGAATTTATATTTAAAATCCATAGAGAGAAAAATGCTTAAAATTTGACCAATATTTATGCTTTTGACAGGCCTGGTTGGAAGAGAGGGAAGCACTCATACGTCGTTGTCAAATGCATTCCTTCATAAACATCTTATAAAATATTATCGTTAAGACATTACAATTTAGTCCTATTTGTCCCATTTTATAACTCAATTACAACGAAGATAATCCGCTTATAAATCTGCCCTCGAAAAATAACCATTGAAGGGGGTTTGCACCGAATTTTGCACATATATTATATAAATTGGAGAGAAGAATTCTTGAATATCTATCAAAGGCGAACAAAGAATGTTAAATACCTAATTATTCATTTATTTTAAAAACAGAATAACGTAAATTGGTGAATAAAGCTACCAAGGTACCATGATGTAACTTTTGTAAAATGTATAGGGACTTCACCCTTTCTACTTTGGAGATCCAAAATATATATATATATATAAAAAAAAAAAGGTAGGAATTATTGAGAATAAGTAACTTTAAGGATCTAGGAGACATGTTTGACAGCTTTATTTTGAAGGAGAATTGATGGTTTTTCAGGATGTTGGATATGTTTGAATAAGTTGAAGAAATTTGTTCTATGTCCGTTNATATATATAGTGCACGTAAATACGTTATTTGCCGATACAGGTTTAGCGTAAATTTAATTTATGTGCAATGAAACTAAATGCAGATGTCAGATGCGAAAAATTAAACTTCGTAATGAAGATCAGCTGTTTAGACTCCCATTGCAATATGTGTGTGTCTACGAGCTTTACTAAAATTATAAACAAACAGACATATAAACACACGCACACAATTACGACCGCCAGGTTCAGGGCAATCGACACTTACTCTAGTTTGGGTGGTTCACAAGGAAATTTACCATATTCTTCTATTATAGATTGTAATAGTAATAATAAACAATTTATCGCTCCTAATTGTGTAATGTCGAGAAAGGATATAAAAAAATATAAATGCTCAGTCATAATTGTAATTTCTTTATATTAATAAACCTTAAGCAATATTAAAAGTATAAAAGGAAATTATAACTTTTTATATGTTTCTATAAAAGGCACTCAATAAGAAATACATTTATATACGAACTAGTTCTGCACCTCAAAACCCCCCCGCTTGTCAAGGACACTCTAGAGTCAGCCTCAACGTCATAACTTATTCATTCTTCTTCTTTTCCATCTTTAAGGTAAATTGCGCTATTTTAATTTCTTTGAGCTTCAAGATTATTGAACAGAAGAAATATACTTACTTTATACAAATTAAGCAGATATTTATTTAACTAAGTGCATGGTGGTGAAATGTAATTTCTTTAACATATCAACTCTATAAAATTTTACCGAAAAATGGATTTTAAGAAAAATAAATAAAAGTAAAACTTCAATGGCTGGCTGGATCAATCTATTTTTAAAAATATAGAATACAAATTCAAAATGCAAATGTAGAGTTTTGACCGTATATATTATTATAAGTTTTTTTGGTTGGTGTTCGGTCAAGGTTGATCCAAAACATAAAATTTAAAAAATGCATTTTTTTTTTTTTTAAATGAATAGAATTAGACATTAGAAGTGGGGATTAACTAAAGAGTTGAAAAGATTGTTTTGCTGCAGAGACCATAATATTTAGTTAAAATGGAGAGTTTTGACCGTATATATTATTATTAGATAATGGGGTTCGGTCAAGGTAGATCCAAAAAATACAATAAAAACATACCCATTTTTTTAAATTGTATTTTTTGGATCCACCTTGACCGAACCCTAACAAAACAANTGTGTGTGTGTGTGTGTGTGTGTGTGTGTGTGTGTGTGTGTGTGTGTGTGTGTGTGTGTGTGTGTGTGTGTGTGTGTGTGTGTGTGTGTGTGTGTGTGTGTGTGTGTGTGTGTGTGTGTGTGTGTGTGTGTGTGTGTGTGTGTGTGTGTGTGTGTGTGTGTGTGTGTGTGTGTGTGTGTGTGTGTGTGTGTGTGTGTGTGTGTGTGTGTGTGTGTGTGTGTGTGTGTGTGTGTGTGTGTGTGTGTGTGTGTGTGTGTGTGTGTGTGTGTGTGTGTGTGTGTGTGTGTGTGTGTGTGTGTGTGTGTGTGTGTGTGTGTGTGTGTGTGTGTGTGTGTGTGTGTGTGTGTGTGTGTGTGTGTGTGTGTGTGTGTGTGTGTGTGTGTGTGTGTGTGTGTGTGTGTGTGTGTGTGTGTGTGTGTGTGTGTGTGTGTGTGTGTGTGTGTGTGTGTGTGTGTGTGTGTGTGTGTGTGTGTGTGTGTGTGTGTGTGTGTGTGTGTGTGTGAGTGCGTGCGTGCGTGCGTGCGTGTGTGTGTGTGTTAGAAAATTGCATTTACCAAAGCAAACAGTTTGGTCTCCAATGAGAAATCAAACCTATCAAACCTACGTTGAGAGGAAAAGTTGTAAAACTAATATTTGTTACATAAAGATGTATTAAAATTCAAATAAATTTGTTGTCTCCCCTTAGACACTAAACGTGATTTGTAAGTGGCTGGGCCCTTTAGAGGCCCTCTGGGCCCTTTAGAGGCCCTCTGGGCTATCAGACCCATTGATAGGGATGTGGAGGGGAGTCGAGCCCGAAAACACATGCTGGTGCCATGTGAACCTCGGCACCTGTCTTCGCCAGCGCCCTCTGCGGCATACCCCTGCAACCACACAGTTTGCTTGGGGGTGGTGGGGGGAGGACGAGATTTAGTAGTCTTCTACAAACCACTCCTGTCACCCCTACCTCCCTTCCCAAAACACATTAAATGCTTCATTAGGGTGTAAAGTATGAGATGTCCGTCATGTTATAGCTGTACAAACTTTCCTAATTCGCCCTCAAATGTGATGAAAAGTTTCAGTGAATTTGACGTGGCTGTAGGAAAACATGGGGTATTTGCCATATTAAAATATGCTTCCAGATATGAAACAACAAAATACGTAAAATTACAAGATTAAGATCACATCTGTGTGCGTGTGAAATACTTTTCGGAGGAGGCTCTTAAAATCACATATGTTTTACTCTTTACATAACCCTAATTTATCCTATCTTATCTTTAGCGAATCGTTTACATTCTGTCGGCTTTTTTTTCTATCCTGATCTCAAACTTTTTGTAAAGTATTAAGATTGCATAATTGATGGATGTGCTACTTGAAAATTTGCAATATTATTACAAAGGGGTTAGTTCTTCATTTTTTTATTTTGTACTTAATTATAAATATTTTTATATTGCATTAAATAAGAGAGTGGTATTGAGTTCTTTTTTAATTATGATATATTATCTACCAATATTGCATTACAATTTATTGCATGATTTCTACTATAATTACAGTAATCACCTTATATTATATTACACAAATAATATTTGTACACATAATTTATTTTATTGCATGCATATTAGTGAATTTAAATCACATAATGTAAAGTACTGTTACCTGCCCTGGAAAACTTGAAATTCTGACTTTTTAGTGGCCAGAATTTTCGATAGACACTACGGTATATAACCTGGTACATAATATTAAAATGATTAAATAAAAATAATTTGAATTTACCTTAAGTTGGATTAGATATTTCAAAATTGAAGGTATTATACAATTAGAGGATTAAAAATTGATTGGATTCTTAATGTAATGACAAGCAATAATATTTATTAAATTCATTAATAAAGCTTAACGATTCATCGAACATTACATTAAAATTAGCATATATTTATCTACGTTGCTTAATGTTGAAAGCCATTAAAGTAAGGGTTTTAATTTAAAATGGAAATAAATAGAAACTGTTCAATCAAGGGATTATATGACTGGCAAATCCTAAAGAACGAATCATAAATATGTTGAATTTCTATATAACACATTACAGGTTTTTTTTCTAATAATACTTATTAATTAAATTAATTATGATCAGTAAATAGTGCTTTAAATAAAAATTCACAAATATTGGCAATATTTTCCACAATTTTACGCATCACTGCACACTGACAAAAGACGCAAAGATAACCTAAAGGACCATTAAACGGAGAAATATTACGAACATTTGAAATTTTTGATAGTTACTAAACTCTACTTTTCCCTTAGTAAACTAAGTCGATATTTGCATGAAATTTAGTGTCTAAATTGACGTCAATCCACTTTCAACATTCTCATTGAAAGTATGTAATCTCTGAAAAACCCTTTGCTCTACAGAAACTTATTAAAATTGTCCTCATTTAGCGGATGTTAGATGTCGCAAGAGTTTTTTGAGTTAATGTGAAGCAAATCAGAAATTTTTTAATTGAATACATTTTTACATCTACTTGTGTATGTGAGATATAATGTGTGTCTTTGTTTTATTATGCATTAATTTAATTTAATTGTTTTAATAGGCAATTTCCGTGAGATTATTATTTATAAAACTGCTGAAAGATAAACAAAATTGTTGTAATTGTGTGAAACTAAAGCAGGTTTTCAAAATGTTTTTCAAAGGGCATTAAGCAGGAGCTTTGTAGGGGTGTAAACCTCTCACATTATTAGTTTTTTGAGATTTCAATCCAGCAGTGTCGTCTGATTTGGCTCTTATTTTACTAGGTGGCATAAAGAAAGCATTTAAATTAGAAATTCATGTAAATCTTTTCAGTTGTTTTCTGTTATAAATTTCCAATGAAAGATTCCAAGACTGCACAGATTTATGAGGAAAGAAGACAATATCAGTAAGGATTTAGGTGCAATCTATGGGTTCTCCTTGGGGAAGTGACATCTGTCATCTGGACAAACTTGACCAGGTCATTCTCGGCTTCGTTCATCTCCTACTCCAGGTCCAGGTTTTTCTACTGAGGAGGAGCGTCCTCGTAAAAAAAAAAAAAACTAAACTAGAAACGATTGTGGGTTTGGATGTGGGGAACAGATAATACGTAAATACAAATAAAAAAATCATTTTTTAATAGAGTTTTTCATAAAATTTCGTTTTTGACGGATAAACATATTTCTTGTTAGTTTTTTGGATTCTGCATGTAATTGAACGAAAAAAATTATTAGATTTTTTTGTTGGGGTTCGGTCAAGGTGGATCTAACAAAAATAAAACTAAATAAAACTTAAAAAATTGTGTATTTTTTAAATTATCTGCCAAGTTTCGGCTTACATTGTAAAACATCTTTGGGGCTGACATGAAGGAGTTAGGGGGCGTCGTTTCACCAGGATATCATTTTCATGACTGGAGGATTTCATAGCTCAGTCTTGAAAATGGGATCCTGATGAAACGTCCTCTCTCGCCTTAATGATAGCCCTGAAGATGGCTCACAATGTAAGGAGAAACGTTGGCAGATAATTTAAAAAAATACACTTTTTAAATTGTATTTTTTGCTTCTACCTTGACCGAACCCTAACAAAAAAAAACCCGTTACACAACGACATTTTCTTCCTTAAAAAATATGTTGACGACCTTTTTCTCATCCTCAATCCCGAAAAAATCCCTTAGATCCTTACTGCATTTAATTCATACCACCCTCGTCTGAAATTTACCATTGAAATGAAATCGGATTATCAACTTCCCTTCCTCGACACCCTTATCATCCGGAACACCAATGGCTCCATCTCCACTGACTGGTATATCTGGAACGTTTTAACTTAATATTGTACAAATTTCATGATATTTTCGAACAACATTTCAAAGTTGTTATTTGAACTACATGCTCTATATTATAGAAACCTTGGTGATTAGAATTAATTCCATGCAACAGAATTGTAGAATAACTATATTTGATAAATTTTATCCCTTGATAATTCTTAACAAAATTACTTGTATAAATATTTAGTTGAATGCGAGACACAAATAACACAATAGATGCTAGTAGGGGAGACAATTAAAAAATATTCAAAATATTAAAAATAAACAGTGCAAGAATGTATACAATTAACTATTTAAATATTTAGTAACAACAGTGACTATAATAATAATTATTGATATGGAAATCGTTTTAAACCCTCATAAATGTATAATAAAAAAAAGCATCATTTAATTTTCTAATGGCATTGGTTTCGAATAATTGGCCAATAAATGACAACTATTTAACTCAAGCATATGAAAATATATTTTCATATTTGTACGCAAAAACTAGGGGGAAAAAAATTAGGAAAAATGAAAATTGCACGTGTAATTATTCAACCTTGAGAATAAAAAAAAAAGATCTACAAATAAAGTCGTTTTTAAAATGAAATTCGAATTTCGATGGTTCATTATGCAAATTAACGTGGGAACTAAGGAAAAATCTGTTGTTTTATTTTAGTAAAAAAATTGTGTTCCACCTTATGTTCTTAGTTAATGGTTTTAAACTCAGAGAATGAGCATTCTGGTTGCTTAAGATGCCTTTAAGATGAATGAGCTTTCTGTGGAATACGCCTGAGCAGTATTTCATTTTTACATCAACCTTTGTGGAGGCTACGACCCACTGCCAGGCCCAGAATAGACCTGCTAGAGGAGCTCTCTGCATGTGAGCTCTCCACGGTCAGGGACTTGGACCGGGAAATAACTACAAGAGGCAGAGTCCCTCTAGCTTTGGGCACATTGGGATCCCCCGATCGCAATAGCTATGGAAACACATACCTTTCAGCTGAGGAGGTGCGATACTGGCTTTTCACGGACGGGGGGCTAGGCCAGATACCATCATAGCTACAAGAGGCAGAGTCACTCTAGCTTTGGGCACATAGGGATTCCCCGATCGCAATTNCACATTATATTATAATTCTCTATTATACTAATTTCAAATATTACTGTATTCTCATGACATTGTATTTCTACAGCCCTGAAGATGGCTTACAATGTAAGCCGAAACGTTGGCAGATAATCCTTTATTAAAAAAATACATTTTTAAATTTGTGTTTTTTGGATCTACCTTGACTGAACCCCAATAAAAAACCTCTAATAATAATACCTACGGCTAAAAAAAAAACTCTCCATTTGAAGAATATTATATTTTCAAGAGGGATCAGTTATGAATTAGGTAGATTGAAATGGTTTTTTTTTTCTTTTTTTCTATTAAGACAATAAACTAAATGCATCTTGTAAGTGTCCCGATAATACTTCCTCCCCCCACTAGAAGTTTTCTAAGGGCACTATTCACTGCCAGCCCAGTAAAAGCTTTGCCAGCCACCAGTAATGGCTTCTGTGAATCGGAAGAGAAGGAAGAAAAATACATCGTGGGACTGAAGGCCTGCTCTGCACTAAGTATCGCACACAATCCAGAACACGAGCCAAAGATAAACTTGCCGGAATCAAAGGTAACTGGTCCTCGACTCAATCGGGGCCGGCAATCCTCTCTTTCAAATGAATGTATTCCTGGAGGCTCTTCATATCAAAATACAATACAAAATCAGCAAAATACATTTTTTTATTTATTTTAAAATATTCAAGGATTTAAAAAAAAATGTCAGTGCGTAAAAAAAAAAAAAAAAAAAAAAAAAACCCCAAAAAAATACCAAATGAAGATTATGAAAATTGTTTTTGGATTTTAAAATGACTATTTAATAAAGGTAAATTTGATTCCTTCTTAATTTCGTAATTGTTCTAATGCATTCTTCTGAGAGGGGTTCGCATTAAAATATTTGTAACGTTCGTTAGAAGAACACCCTGATCAAGTATAAATATAAATTAATAAATATGTTTGGCTTGTTTACTTTTGAACAGTTCACTCTTCTAATACAGAGAGTTGATACTATACGCTTATGTGTCCAATTCTACCCTTCATCACTTTAATATTCCTTTCGCCCAAGACCTTATCTCCATCCACTTCAAGCCCATCCATACAATTTCATCCCTATCCATATGCCTAATCCCTGTCGTCGGAATCCAATCCTCACAATCCTACCCGGCGACTAAGACTAAGATGGCCTCGCGACCTCCAGGGTTGTAATGCCTAAACTTATTAGGAGTGGGGTCGATGGGCCCCTTCTCCCTGCATAGTGATGTTCACTTATTTGTTTTATTGTTATTTTTTATAATTTTTTTTCAATTGCAATTTCTCTGTCATCAAATTAAAAAATGTTCATAACAGAATGTAATAAATAAAAATTGATTAATTAAAAAAAATCCTCTTGTTTACTTTCATAAATTTAAATAAGATAAATTTGAGATAGTGAAAGTTACAGATGAAATTGATTGTGTTACGCTTCTTTGCTTCATCCTGTCTGCTGTGTTGCGGCGGCGAGACAGTGGATGTAGGAACACGCTTACCCTACATGTGACGGCGATAAGCAATTTCCTTGAGGGGGGTCTCGAGGGACGAGGTTTATCCCTGCGGTGGTGGGGTATACCGTTTGAAGAAAAATGGGATTGGCCACCATGAAATAAGGCCCTCGTCCCGTATGTGCACAACGGATATAGGTCGTCGTCCCTTTAGCTCGAGGGAGAATTCCCTCCATGGATTTCTGAGCTACTTTACATGTAAGGTTTTCTTTTGATTTTACCCCATTCTCTTCACAAATAAATTTACCACTACTTTGATTCCCTCACTATTTTCAATTTGTTTCATTGGCAATGTATGTAGAAAAAAAAAGGATATTTATTTATTTAATTGAACATTATCAATAAACCGTCTTGCATAAACACTTAAAACTAAATTGTAAGCAAGTAATGAAATGTAAGAATTATCATAAGCAATACTTCGCTTGTATCCACAAAGATACATTAGTGATTATTTACTGCTTTAAATTCAATCTCATATATTCTAGTTACAACCTATAAGTTGTAATCGAAGGTTATAACCTATTTTAAAGAAACACAGGGGTCCTAAATAACATCTTATTTTTATTTGTTATGAGCTAGGGCGATATTAAAAAGTAAATTGATTTCTTAAAATTTATAAATAAGTTCAATAACACACATTATAACTAAAAACCAATATCAATATCGCATTCCTTGCTTTAATCGATACTTGCACATCGAGAATTCATTTATATGCAATTTTACTAATTGCATCTTAATTAGATATTATGTTAACAGTTTTGAGCTGTACCCTTTCGCCTAATTATCTTTCAAAGGAAGCTTTAGCGATCTCTCTCCTTCCTCTCACATTCTAACTTGTCTTTTTATGCTGTCGAAATCAATTCTCAGGAGAGAATATTAAATACTTCAAAAATCATTTCTCCGCCATTTTTTATGTTTAGGAACTCATATGTTCTAACAATTTCCACAAAAATGAGGCCTGTATTTATCGTTGTCTGTGTTCGTCATACGGAATACATTTTTATTTCCCGCATTAATAACATAAATACTGAGCGTATTCTAATAAACTTTATTGCTAAGTCACTCCCCTCATTCAAGGTTACATCTATTCTGATCACTTGCAAATATATTCCTTCTTCAGATATTTAAGGTTTAATAATTTAAGTTCAAAGCTATTGTTTCTTAAATTAACTTTGCAAACATATGTTCAGCAATTCTGATTTTATTGTATAACTCAGATTTTTTATTTACTACCAAAAAAAAATTTAATTATTTTTAAATTTCAGAGAAATTATTATTACTCAAAATACAGGGCGGTAAGCTTACATGAAAATGACAATTACAGCCTTCAAATGTACTCTGTAACTTCAGAGTTTTATAAATAACAAGTTACAGAGTACATTTGTATTAAAAACAATTCATTAAAAATGTCTACTTCAATAAGCGCTTCTGGTTATATAAAATTATATAGAACTTTAATGTTAAAAAGTTAAATATTAAACCAAGTATGCTCGATAAACTTCTTTGCTATGGGGGAATAACCTCTAGGCCACCTCGTTTTATTTAGATATTTTATAAGTTCCATAAATAATAATTTAAACTTGAAAATATAATTTTTTGCACCATTTTTAATATCGAATAATCATTTATTTGCTAACGAATAAAATATTTCTAAAAGTAGCGATTTGGATTTTTTTTTTTTTTTTAATTGCAGTCAAGCTATTATTATTATTTATTGACAAAGAAGAAATTAAAGAGTAATAATGACTCTCATTGGTTGACAGAAAAAAAAAACACAAAAAAAATATTTAAAAAAAAACTTCTTGAGACAAATTAAAATAAAGATGTAACGAATATAAATTTCATTTAATCTCTATCCTCTCTCACTAATCACAATCCTTCAATGGTTTGCAATAAAATTTGATAATGAATTTGCTTTTATCTTTAATGCATTAAGAGGCAGGCCTTATTTTCAGAGTATTCTGGAATATTATTCTTAAATTTTTTTTTTAAATTTTCTATAACGTTTCTGCAAAAACATTATAGAATATAAACAGTAGAAAATTACAATTTGTATAGATTCTGTACAGTTTTTTTTATTATACCTTTTACAAATATGAAGATATTTACTCTTTTTTAATTTTTTTTTTTTAATATTCAATTTTTCACATACAGATTTCACCCATTAACCCAGTTGAGTTTGTAATTTTGGTAAAGATGACATCTTGATTTGAATAAATAACCTTAAAAACATTATTTTCCAATGCTTTCATAACTAATAAAATAAAACATTAAAAATTATTAAATTTATTT
>KZ807440.1:122092-135235 GCA_000696205.2 Oncopeltus fasciatus
ACCGTAGATATTATTCTAAGATGATTTTAGTTGGGGTTCGGTCAAGGTAGATCCAAAAAACACAAATTTAAAAAATGTATTTTTTAATAAATGAATGAAAACTGTAAAATTCGCAGTCATGGAAATGTGAACTTAGGGACAGGACGTCATCTCTCATCTTCATGATAGCCCTGAAGATGGCTTACAATGTATGCCGAAACGTTGGCAGATAATCCTTTATTAAAAAATACATTTTTTGAATTTGTGTTTTTTGGATCTACCTTGACCGTACCCCAACTAAAATCATCTTAGAACAACTAGTATTGCGATTACATATTTTTGAAGTGGCCATGTAAGTAGCTACGTAATTGTCTACATTTCTTTGCAGGAATGCTGTACTCAGAGTCACATATTGTATTATTTAATTTGTCAGTCTTTTAATTCTTTTCGAAATTGCCATAATGTTGGCTCCTACTGGTTCATAGGAGTGTTATTCCAAGGAGGAAATACAAACTCTTGTGTGTTTGCATTACAAGAGCAATGAATGTCAGAAAGATTTACAGGGGAACACTATACAAGACTCGCCTCGTAAGAAGTGTTTATTCAGGAAAGGTCGGAGGAACCGCTCCTCGTTTATGGCTTCTACTGGTTCATAGGAGTGGATATAAGGCAGTGATATGCGATAAAAGTCTAAGAGGGTTGATAAGAAAAAATAACATACCAACTTATGTTATCTTACTGTAAAACATGCCTTGAGAATTCAGTTCAGAGAGGTAATTCATATTTTTTTTTCTCTAATAGTTCCCAAATTACTTTTGTCCCTCAACCCTATACTCGGTGTTCAGCCATATTTTACTCTTATCCCCCAAAATTCTACTCTTTGTGTTTATTTCGTTTTCAATGTGTGTGCAGTGCATTCTCTATCCCACCTGTTCTTGACTACTATATATCGCAGCCTCGAGTGTTTCATTTATATATATATANTCGGCTGAGATATTTATAACATTATACTCAATGTTGTATAAAAGTATACTCATAGTATATATATATATATATATATATAAATAAGCTAGTAATGTATTGTAGGATGTAATTGTAGTTTTATAGAGACAAAAATACTACAATATTTATGGCAGTAAGTTTTTGCATATGCTAGGAAATTAGCATTTGTAGTGGGCATAACTGTGAAAGATTGATTTTTTTTTTAATTTTCTAAATCCCACAGTCCAAAATGTTTATGTAAGCCACAGTGACTATGTAAACAGTGAATTACATAAAAAATATATACAGCTAATAAATTTGTCTTAAAAATGCAGAGGTAGAAGAGAAATATTAAATTTTTAGAAAAAGTTTTATAGGTCGTGATTTGGATAAAATTGAAAATAAATGTTGACGGAAAATTTATGTGTAATAGTAAATATATGTTATACATTTTTTTCTTTTCGCAAAACAGTTTTGTAATTTATTATTTTACTCACAGTATCTAATTTTTCAAGTTTATTGTTTGTTCATAATTTGCGGTTCATGAATTACTTTAAATATGTCCTCTTTTACTTTTATTTGTACTGCACTTATTTTTTATTTATTTTTCTTCGTTTCCTTAATGTATATTTCTATTGTACTACTTAAAAATATCAAATATAAATGTTGACAATTTTCCCTTAGTAGTATATATATTGAGTTTTTTAAAAGTCTCTCGTGAACAACTAGTAAAAGGAGGGAATATCTAGATGTAGTTAATCAATACTTAACCCAAAAAAAATCAATCATGAACAGTATTATCGTTATAGTCAATCGCCACCACCATTAAAATTCGAATATATTGTATCAATAATGTAGTAATTAAATAGTGATCAGTATTTCGTAATAAGGGGTTAAACTTAAAGAATATATTTATAATATAAGATACTTCATTCTTAGACAGACTTTTTCCATGCACATATTTATCACAAAATGGGTACGGCGAAAAACGATCATTATTAGGGTTGTCGTCCTCTTGTAGAAAATATTGAACTGATAACCACTTTTACCTGCTGAGTTACCTTAAAACCACTTCCAAGTACATTATAACGGCTTCTGCGTCAAGGAGCTGCTCCTTTCACATGTACATGGTGCGACAAAGGACATGCAACAATGCATACGACTGTAGCATACCTATCCTTAGTTACCTAAAACAGAATCTTTAGACCATTCATCATAATCTCTAACGTAGTAAACAGTGTCCTGCTGATGACAGGGCGGAGACCAACTATCTTTGGTCCAGATTTCGTAGGGAAACTGAAAAACCTGAAAGAATTTTATCATCTCATATCCATCATGCTTCAATAGCTCTACTGAGGCTTTTATTATTATTAGAGTTGCTCTTGTTTCTTCATCATCTGGTGGGCGCAAATATTCTACCCCTAGAGTTTTGTTTGTCCCTGACCGGCAAAAGTCCTTCTCATTTCTTCTGTGAAAAAACTGCTAATAAGTATAAAATAATTAATATTTTTCAGATTACTTATGATGATCGTTGATAAGCATGATATTGGAGACAAAGTAAATATGCAAGTTTTTTTAAAATTCATAGTTTAGATTAACGTAATTATTCAAGTCGGGGTTAAGTTAACATCCGGGGTTAAGTGATCTTAAACTTTTTCTACAAAAAATAATTATTTTAAATTTCTTATACTGTTATTATTAATTTTTGATGAAAAGAGAATTTATCATATTCTTTTAATGTATATTTTGTCATGTTATAGAAAAAAATTATTCTCTATCAGTTAAATAATTTTATTACGATTTATAAAGACTTGGAAAGTGGAGAAAAACTTAATTGGTCAAATTAGACTTTCCACTGTATATCACTTTTGTATGTAGTAAGAAAAAGTTCTTTTCTGAGAGAAGCTTCAATTGACTGAATGGTATTCCAGAAGACCTATTGATCTTTCCAGTGGACATGTAGGAGATGCTGTAAAAAGAATGCCACAATATAAAGGCCCTTTCTTCTTTGTTTGTTCAAGTGGGAGAAGGACAAAGGAGAGAAAGAGGGGTGGACTTCTACAGGAAGACGCCAGCAGACTTAAGGACAGGGGTCAATACCAAAGTCAGATTGCAAATAGTTTACATTACTTCAAAGTCTGCAGTATATAAGGGACAAAGGAGAGCACATACCTACTTATCTACTTTTAAATGTCTGAGTAGCAGTGGGAGAGCGAAGACCCAACCTTCCACTTTGTTTAGTTTTTTTTTTTTTTTTTACCAATGATCTCACAATTCAGCCTCTTATACGCCTACTTGAGCACTTCTTGGGATCTGGGTAAGACCTCTGATGGGATCATCTATCCCGAAAGCTGCTCTTAGAAAATAAAATGTTTACTATACTTTATTTTTTCTCTTTCGGCTGAGATATTTATAACATTATACTCAATGTTGTATAAAAGTATACTCATAGTATATATATATATATATATATATAAATAAGCTAGTAATGTATTGTAGGATGTAATTGTAGTTTTATAGAGACAAAAATACTACAATATTTATGGCAGTAAGTTTTTGCATATGCTAGGAAATTAGCATTTGTAGTGGGCATAACTGTGAAAGATTGATTTTTTTTTTAATTTTCTAAATCCCACAGTCCAAAATGTTTATGTAAGCCACAGTGACTATATAAACAGTGAATTACATAAAAAATATATACAGCTAATAAATTTGTCTTAAAAATGCAGAGGTAGAAGAGAAATATTAAATTTTTAGAAAAAGTTTTATAGGTCGTGATTTGGATAAAATTGAAAATAAATGTTGACGGAAAATTTATGTGTAATAGTAAATATATGTTATACATTTTTTTCTTTTCGCAAAACAGTTTTGTAATTTATTATTTTACTCACAGTATCTAATTTTTCAAGTTTATTGTTTGTTCATAATTTGCGGTTCATGAATTACTTTAAATATGTCCTCTTTTACTTTTATTTGTACTGCACTTATTTTTTATTTATTTTTCTTCGTTTCCTTAATGTATATTTCTATTGTACTACTTAAAAATATCTAATATGAATGTTGACAATTTTCCCTTAGTAGTATATATATTGAGTTTTTTAAAAGTCTCTCGTGAACAATTAGTAAAAGGAGGGAATATCTAGATGTAGTTAATCAATACTTAACCCAAAAAAAATCAATCATGAACAGCATTATCGTTATAGTCAATCACCACCATTAAAATTCGAATATATTGTATCAATAATGTAGTAATTAAATAGTGATCAGTATTTCGTAATAAGGGGTTAAACTTAAAGAATATATTTATAATATAAGATACTTCATTCTTAGACAGACTTTTTCCATGCACATATTTATCACAAAATGGGTACGGCGAAAAACGATCATTATTAGGGTTGTCGTCCTCTTGTAGAAAATATTGAACTGATAACCACTTTTACCTGCTGAGTTACCTTAAAACCACTTCCAAGTACATTATAACGGCTTCTGCGTCAAGGAGCTGCTCCTTTCACATGTACATGGTGCGACAAAGGACATGCAACAATGCATACGACTGATACAGCCCCCCGATATGGGGTAATGTAGGATTTCCGAGGGAAGAAGCCCGTGGTTTGCTCGTTATGGCACCCCACAGAGAGTGCTCGTCCTTCTTACTCATGAGCTGAGCTGAGCACTGAGAACTCAATATACACTGGTAGGAATACTTCTGGGAAGAGTTTTCTATAACTCTCTTCTGAGATGTAAAGGTCACACAGCCAGAACTGCTTCTGATCTAGACAAAAGCCCTCTGCAGACACGTGTACCTCCATTGAAGGCTAACGATCTCTTACTGGTGGGAAATTCATTGTCGCCAAGCATCAATTTAATGAATTTATTTAAAGGAGAGGTTGAACTAGTATTTGCTTGTAAATAACCTTCAGATATTATTAATTTTCAATGTCAGTAATTAGTGTTTAAATAAAATAATTGGGGCAAGGATTCCAACGATAATAATGAAACTATAATTAGAAGCTTTTTTAAAGGAAATTCTTCTTTATATAAATTAATTTTCAGTGATCAAGGCTTCTTATTTACTTTATAAAAAATGAAAATATTCCCGTAAATATTTAATGTATATATAATAATGTATGTAAATATGTATAAATATTGATGATAATATTCATTTAGGCCATACTTTAATGTGGTTGGTTATTTCCCATTATAATAAATGCCTTCTGAAATTCCATAATATGTGAAAATTAAGTTTATAAAATAATTTCTTTTGCGGACATGGTAAGATAAGGATCCTTTGGTGTACATAGCGATCCACTGGGAGACTCGCAATCCCCTTTAATTCACGTCGTAGTTCACAATGTACAGTGAGGGATGTCTCACTTCCCATCTTGCCATATCCGCGAAAGAGACCATATCTTTTCCTGAAGATGTTCTCTTTCGGAAAGGCAGCAATTTATATTTTTAATCTTTATCAATGGAATTGATTTCCGTGCAATGGCTGCTGGGAATAGGGTAGGTTACCCCGCACTGCATGGCCCTAATTAACTCTAATAATTACAATTAATACCAACAGTGAGTTCCGCTGGTATAGGATTCCTCAAAAAGTATGGTAGCATTAGTGTGAGTGTTTATACTTTTTAAAGCATGAATTCTTTTCATCATAACTAACAAATTTAAGTGTCAAGTTCATTAGTCACATCCCCTAAATGAATCTCATTAAGATCATTAAAATTGTTCAAATCTTTCTTATACCCCTGACCTGAAATGGTCGACTTTCCTGAAATTCAATTTTAACCAATGTTTTGTTGGAAATACCATTTCACATTCCCTTGATCAAAAGCCACTTATCTTTCATGAAAAGGGAATTGAAGCCTTGCCCAAAGGAGAAAGAATGTTAGAATAATAAAGGAAGGAGATTATTTAATTAATATCCCTTATTGTACTGAAGATAAATATTGGTTGATGATATGATTAGATGCTATTAGTGAATATTTTTTATTCCAAAAAGCTTATTTTTTTTTTTTTTATATATAACCTTTATTTATATATTACATTCTGTTAAAACAAAATAAAAAGCTAAATAAAAAAAAAATCTTTATTTTTTGTCAACACTTCTCTTAGTTAGTCTAAGACTAACATTTCAAAAGTACAAAATAATTTAATCTACTTATAAATTTCAGTATATGTTATAAATTCCATTGCTGATTCCAATTTTTTTATATAATATTTTCTAAATTTATTGAATTATTTAGAAAGTTTTCTACAGAAGTTGGGTTTTTCATAAACAAATTATAAGTTCGTATTATTTATGATTGCTGAGTAGGCGTACATTTTGAAAACCCAGATGTACTGAATTAGCTAGCGCTTGTCTTTCTCTGTGAAATAACATTTCTATTGAGAAAAAGGAATAATGAAAACAATTAGCAACCATCATAAAATCTAATTCTTTGTAGAAAAGTTTTATAAGTTATCATCCTTGTTTTTCTCTGCAGATTATTTATAAATGCATGTTTTTGATACCATTAAGGGTCATGGAGGTTTTATTCATTATCTTGTGAATTTGTAAAGAGATATAATCCCTAATGTTCATTGGTAACTATTGGCACATGTGACATTTTCTTAGTTTATCAATGTGTCTATAAAATAAAATAAAAAAACGAATAACAGAATTCCATTGAAAATGACGAAAACTAAGAGAAGAAAAAATGAATACCTTAAAGCGTTCAAAAAAATTACAGAACTCATTGGTCGATATGTATTACTATTTACCCATCAGAAAAAATTTGAAGTTTTAATACTAAATTTTTACTTCTGATAAATTTCCCACTCAAAGAAATTTCAATTTATTCAAAATTCGGATTCTATGTGTGTCAAAACGTTAGGTAATACATTAAAAATGGGGCGGGTTTATGTTTTTAATTACTTTTATCAACTTATATAGCTTTTCTCCTGTATTTTGTACATATTCGTATTATAATCAAGAAAAAAGCAATAAAATTTTTCTACGTATTTGAAAAATTATTTATCTTGACATATATTTTCCAAGCATAAATGTGTTTGAAAAATTCTAACAGTAATGCAGGCAAAAGTAATACATTAACCCATCCATTGTTAGTATGGTATTTACCATACCTGGTTGGAGGTTCGTTGGCCTTCGAGTATTATGCTGTAGAAATTAGTAGGGGTTTTGGCGAGGATCAGATAAATAAAATACTCCAAAATTGTTGAGAAATTATTTTATTATTGCCGATGTTTCGACTTGTATGTCATCAGTTCATTTGTGGACTCTAAGATGTGACCACAAACCTTCCTCGGAAATCTCTCCAGACATCACTATCGCCCTGATGATGACTTAAAAGTCAATAATTATAAAATAAGTACGCAACAATTTTGGAGTTTTTTATTTTTCTGATCCTGGCCGAAACCCTGACATTTGTCAGGAAATTATTCTCCAGGTTATTACTAAACATCAAATAACTATTCAGGAACTTAAATCGTAATTTGAATAAATCGAAACATAAATACGTGTGAGTGACGGACTGTAAAATTTCCAGCGAAAATTAAATTATACTCAAATTGACACTAGCATTAACAATAGCAATATGAGGAGAAATGATTCAGTAATTTCCACAGGTTTAAGTTCTGAAGGTTATTTTCCGAAGGCTCCAGCTTCTATATTCATTGAATATTCGTTTGTATTTTTCATTTCTTGCTTCCCAAAGCTTCCCAGAGGAACACGACTGGGGACACAAAGTGTTAATTCAAACCATTCTTCATTGAAATGAAAAATTCTATTTTTCATATAATATGAATATTTTGTGCTGTATGCACACTTTCTTTAGTGCACATTTGGTAGCAAATTAACGCATTCAAATATTTACATGCTCTGAATATGAATTCCAGGATACATTCTGCAAGAGAGAGATAAGATAAGATTAGTTCATTATTGTCATAGGATGCACATACTTTCTTCCTGACAATTTTAGGCTACTAATCATTTAAACTTTTTTATCCTAATCCAATTCTAAACAAAAAAAACAAACAAGTAATAAAATTAAATACAGAATATATATAAAAATATAAATAAATGAACAATAAATTAATATTTTATAGGTATATCATTGTATGACTACATACTTTTATTTAAATAATTATAAAAATTATATTCCCACCCTAACAAATCCCTTATGAGCACTACAAAATAAATAACACTATTATGTGCTTGCCTAGTCGGTTGTCAGAAAATGTTTCAAGCATGCCTTTCGGAAGAACGACGATCCCTTTATCTTACTTTGCAATGCATTTAGCTCCCTTGTTGCTACGACGTGGAATGCACTCCTGAATATGTCCGTTCTACAGGTAGGTAACTGGAGCATTCCAGCATGCCTTTCTCCCCTAATCCATGGGGAATTGTCGTAGAGGTATCTAAATCGGCAATCTGGTGTCTTTTTCTGCTAAGCATAACAGATTCAGCCTCCTGTAGTCCTCTGTTGTGAGCTATCCTAGCCCCAAACGTTTCGGAGTAATATGTTCATCCCATCGCATACCATGAATAAATCTCTTGGCCGTATTTACTGAGAGGGAGAGAGAAAGAGAGAGAGAGAGAGAGAGAGAGAGAGAGAGAGAGAGAGAGAGGAGAGAGAGGAGAGAGAGAGAGAGGAGAGAGAGAGAGTGATAGAGAGAGAGTTGGAGGAGAGAGAGAGAGTGATAGAGAGAGAGTGGGAGGAGAGAGAGAGAGAGAGAGAATTGAATTATGTCTAATAATTAAAAAATATAATATAAAGACGCACAATAAGGAAGATAGAATCAAAGAGGCCCATCAAAATTAAAAATCCTAATATCTGTTTTCTGTTACTAAAGATCGACGGTGTGTTACATAAGTTTTTCAAGTTTCGAACTAAATAGCAATAGCAAAACACGCAAACCATATGGTCCGCAACAGTGTGGGAATTGGCCCATAAATGAATCACAAAAAGACTAAACAAATAAGGACATTCAGTGCAATTCATTCTAGAAGTTTTCCTTTCTTTGTATCCTTTCGGGGTAGAAGTTCTTTTGAAATATATCGAAGCCATCTGGGCCAAGAACGCAGGCCTTTGTGTGAGCTGTGGTTTCTCCTTTTAACTTCTGAAGCAGCTGGCAATGTTATAATGACCGGTCTATCGGCTGTTATTAGCACTACGACACGCACGCAGCTGTAGGTATTCACAGGTATTTGTGTACCTTAGTGTTGGATAAATTTATACTGTTGAATGCAATTTGAATAATTGCTTTAAGTTTACTTTCTTAATAGAAAAAAACAGATTGAATAGGCCTGACAAATTAGAACTTATCTCCGAAACTGAGAGCTGAAATATTCGAATGTCAGTGAATAGTGAATAGTCTGCAAAACAAAGGAAGTGAATATATCTACGTTCAGGATGCAGGATTAGTGACCAACCTTATCTGTCCATGACTTGATTTTCTTCTCAATTGACAAATAATGTTTTTCTCGGTCTGTCTGCCATAACTGCATCCAGCAGGTCTAAGTTAAACTACATTATTATATTTGAAAAAAGTTTTACTAGCGACTTTTAATAAATTTTAATTTTGTATCTACAGATTTTAGAAATAATTAGTTATAACACAAACGCTTTAGAAATACTTTAAATTCCTAGTTATTTTTCCTTTATTTAAGTTGCTAGTTTTTTGCATGTTACAGATTCCCCGAATAAATAATTTTACTTCACAAAAGCCTTTTATATTGTTACTTATATGTAAATATCTGATACCATTAGGTATATGAGGACAAACGGGAGTATATAAACGGGATATTCCCAGGGTATTGCCTGTTTCGTAGGCATACTACCTAACATGGTCTTTTGTTTAAGCTTAAATCCTTACTTTGTAGTAACTCTCTTCCGACTCCAACGAAGAAGGTCTTAAGTTCTCCTGCGAACATAGATCCTATTTAATTTAATTTAAAATTGTCTCATTGGACACAATCTCTCCTTATGCGAAACTTCTTTTTTATTAATTTTTCTTCCTATCTAATAAAAATATAAAATTTTATAGATTACCAATTTTATTGGTAAAATTTTATTATTACCTTTCTACTTATTAGAATTTAATAAATAAATATTCTTAGATGATTTTAGTTGGGGTTCGGACAAGGTAAATCCAAAAAAACACAAATTTAAAAAATGTATTTTTCAATAAAGGATTATCTGCCGACGTTTCGGTTTACATTGTAAACCATCTTCAGGGCTGTAGAAATACAATGTCATGAGAATACAATAATAATTGATATGCACTCGAAGTTAAATGTGTGTTCTCGTGTGACTTCGAGAGCATAACCATTCTTTCCACTGAACCCTATCAACACAAACGTCTTTTGTCTGAAACCGTTCACATCAACTTACAACACTATCCAGTTAACGACAGAACGGACATAGAACAAATTTCCTCAACCTATTCTAACATTTTCAACAATCTAAAAACCATCAGCCCTCCTTCTCAATAAACCTGTCAAATATTTTTCCCAGTTCCAAAGTCACTTATTCCCAATAATACCCTTCCTTCTTTCCTTTGTCCTTTTTATTGCCCTCTCTTGCAATAGGCCGCTTTCCATTTGCACCTTCCGCCTCTTACCTTCTCCCCCCACCTTTTTACTCTCACATTGTGTAGAAGGAAAATTTATACTTCAGTCATGGAAATGTGAACTTAGGGACAGGACGTCCTCTCTCGACTTGATGATAGGCAGGTGTGGTCAATTAGTGTTTTAATGTTATTCAATTATTTTTCAATAAGTTGTTGTTTGCATGTTTTTTCAAATTGGTTTTTATTATTTTTTTTTTCAAATTGTTCTTCAAAATCTTTTAAATTCTCTTACATAGCTTTTTACATTCATACTTTTGATATCACATTATATTATTGCAATTCTTTATTATATTATTGTCAATTATTATTGTATTCTCATTACATTGTATTTTTACAGCTCAGAAGATGGCTTACAATGTAAGCCGAAACGTCGGAAGATAATCTTTTATTAAAAATACATTTTTTAAATTTGTGTTTTTTTTTGGATTTACCTTAACCGAACCCCTACTAAAATCATCTAAGAATAATATCTACGGTAAAAAAAACTCTCCTTTCGAATAAATAAATATATTTATGTATTCCAATCATATATGAATTCCTAGATTTTATTCCTGAATTCTTTAACAATCGCACTAACCTAGTTCTTTTTATACACTAACAGTTCTGAAGTCGCAGGTTCTTCTGTACCGTGGGATTGTATTGTGGGAAGTTAATGTTGCTCCATTCCTCCCCCTCCCCCTTGAAATGATTTCGCTATTGAAGGAAATCTGCTAATATTATGATTTTAGGAGCAGTCGATCCAGCATATTTTCGAGAAATACATTCCAAACACTGGNTACTGTGCAAAAATGGGCTCTTTGGCGTTAATGACCTATTGGTTGACACGCCATTATAATGGGCTCTAATCACCCTAATGGTCTAACTACCTAACAATAACAATAAACACCTTCAATTGCTGGCAAACTCTTAAGGGAGTGACAATTTTCCATACTTACTGTTTAGTGTAGAAGGCTTACAGATTATAATGCCTGCTGGTGAATTGAATAAAATAATAGAAAATGCTCCTTATTGTGATTCCACAGAATACCTCCGTCGATAATATCGATAAATGACATAGAGTAAGATATATATTCAAACTGGATAGGAATGAATTTAATATAAGAAATAAAAATTGAAATACCCCTAATAATGAAATAGGGGAAGTAGTGACAATGACTAAAGCTTTTAAGCAAAAAATCATTATACCTGCCATGAAAATCTGAAGAAATTGTCAAATTGCTAACCGTTACACAAAGTTACTTTTATAAAAAACATCAAATGAAAACTATTTATTTCACTCCTTTTTGATCTTATGAAAACACTCAACTTACAATTTGTAATAAAAAAATTCACCATACTATTAACATTTTGGTATCATTCTTTTTAAATAGCTCGTTTCGAAAACATAGATATTTTTACTAATAATCTGAGTCTTGAAAATAAAATAATTATTAAAAAAAAATAATGAGCAACATACTAGCCATGTACATAAGATTAAAAAAAAAAATCTATTAGAATCAATATTCCCAGAGAAGAAAAATCTCTGAAAGTTAATTATATATAGGTAATAGCTTTAATTGGCAAGCCTTAAAAAGTCCGGGGATAATTTTATGCAATAAGCTTTTAAAGGGTATTTTAAGGGATAACAAATTTGCCTCTGACTGTGCTTGGAGGAGACATATTATTGAGACTTCACGAAAAGTTGGCTTAGATAGCTCCAAAAATGCAGAATTACTTCTAAAATATATTTGACAATATAATTTTTTAAGGGAGGTACGGACATATCCTTTTTTATATATAATTGGTTGAGAAAGGGATGTTACTTTGCCGGAGTAAACATTTTGTAATATCCATTAGGGTCAAGAAAGAATTCACGCCTCTGAAAAAATTTTGCTTAATATAAAAAGTATTTTAATATTTCAATCAAATAAAATTAACAAATTTACTGATCACAGTATAAAAAATATACTTCAAAGAATATTACAGTAGTAAACAAATTTACTTAAGCTAGAGATAACCAGATTGCATAGCTATCTTTGAACAGTTTTGAAGGGAATGTGTTCAAATGCGGTAAAAAGCTTAAGCAATGCATAGTGGGTTAATGAGCAATCTAGTATGCTTTTGCTTGACAACGAGTTCATTGGAAGTAATAGATTAAAATAAACCCTATAAAAAAAAAGAGTTTAAAAAGTTTTGTTTCCTGAAACAGCAGTGATAATAAAACTAACCGTAATATTAAACCAACTACCTACAAAATAATTTATGTTCAGCATTTACCTAACTTTCCAAACTAAATTTTGCATACATAGTAAAATAGTGAATAATATCATTGGCAAAATCAACAAACTATTTATCTATGTAAGATAATTACATTAATAAAAATTAATAGATCCATAGACACGCTTCACAGTGGTCCCATTTCATGATTTACTGAGCAAAAATTACTTTTAGAGATTATATTTGGTTCAAATTTGGTGTTTTGATTCGAAAGCTGTAGCATATTGCTTTCATCAATTATTATCATGAAGGAAAGTTAGGTCAATCGGAGGATAATTATTTAAGTAAAAAAAA
>KZ807440.1:144627-155055 GCA_000696205.2 Oncopeltus fasciatus
TATCAATTTTGTACTTAAAATATTCTAAAAGAAACATAACAATATTGTTTTTTGTACTTTCACTTTTCACGTATAGTATAACTACTCTTTAAGATTAAGTGCTGTATATCTCAAAAACCAGAGCTAATAAAAATTTTTCAATGTTATTTTCGTTTTTATCACCCCAAAATTAGTAGAAATAGACTAATTTAGAAATTTTAAATTTTCTTACATAGCTTTCTACATTCATACTCTTGATATCACATTATATTATTGCAATTCTCTATTATATTAATTTAAATTATTATTGTATTCTCATGACATTGTATTTCTACAGCCCTGAAGATGGCTTACAATGTAAGCTGAAACGTTGGCAGATAATCCTTTATTAAAAAATACCTTTTTTAAATTTGTGTTTTTTGGATCTACCATGACCGAACCCCAACTAAAATCATCTCAGAATAATATCTACGGTCAAAAAACTCTCCTTTTGAACAGAATACTAATTCGTTTCAGAGTCACTACAACGTATCACGAACTTCGGACTTCTTCGCATGAAGAGATTATCTCTCTATTATAGAAGGCTTGACAGATCAAGGTATAACATTGCCAGCACACTCTAGACTGGAACAATGGGAGAGGACACAGAAATTCTCATGCTGAAATTTAGGAAACCAAATGCTTGAATTGCTGAAGGTAAGATTTTGAATAAAAGTCCCACGGTTAGAAATGTGACACGTTCGGACAAGCTACTTTGAAATGTTGAGCCGAAAAAAGAATTTGTAAATGTGGACTCGAGATTCATACCATATGCCTTTAGAGTGTATAAACTGAAAAAATAAACATTCTTTCCAATCACCCCATTTTCCTGTGTTTTTATTTCAGGAAGAAGTGAAAATGTAAAACTTTTAAAAAAATAATTATTTTTATATAGGCAAGCCGATGAACTAGTCCTAAGCTCATCATATACAAAATCAGTATATATGCATATGTCTCAAACAAGCTATAACTTAAGCCTAAGGCCCCAGGTTCTAAGCTCAGAGGGCACAGTTGGGTTTTTTCTTCTTTGCCAATTTTGTTTAGGGAATAACCAACCCTAATTTGAAAGCATTTTAACCGGAATGGGGAAAAACCAGGTGGCCAAAATGGTGTGTTGACCAAACAGCCTTCTTTAGTATGCCGTGGGTCCAAAATAAAATACATTCTAAACATGTAATTCCCCCCTTGGCCTTCATTGCCCATTGCGGGGCTTTTTTAATGTTTTCAATATTCACTAAATAAATATTGAAAACATTAAAATGAATGCACATGTAAGAGCTTTGTCAACTAAACATTCTCTTGATATGAGTATTTCCTTTAAATATTTCTAAATTATTATATTTCATAAATTAAGCAACAAAGATATTAAAGATTCTTTAATCAATCTGCTAACCTCTCTAACTGTTACTAAAATCGTTTTTGAAGTTTACAGGAATATAAATATACTCTTAACAGAACTCGCTATCATTTTAATACTGTTCAGTCTAGCAAGAGGTGCACAAAAGCTTTTTTTTTTTATAAGTAAATTTTATTGAATGATTAGTTCAATTCACTAAATCAAAATGCTGAAAAGGGTAATGGAAGGAGAAGCGTTTTGGTGCAGCCTTGGTAATGGAAGGTTTTAATTTTAATCTGCTTATACTGTCTAAAAAGTAAAATAAAATAAAAAATAATGAGGGGATTTTTTAAGGAATATTATTTTCGCAAAGGATGGTTTTGGTGTCTACGATTCATCAGTACTGTGTATAGAGACACTTACCAGCCGTTTGAGCCGTCAACCGCACAAGCGCACAGGTGGGAAGAGAAACAGGATGTAGATCTGTATTTTAGATTTACATATAATTCGAGGGTAGTGAGGGGTGGTTCGGAGCGGTGGGATGGGACGCTGTCGGGTGCAGGAGGGGGTGGAAGGGGTTGATATGTGACCGGGAACATCCGACCGAAGTTTCCAGCCCGCCTAATCCAGCAGGGTCGCCAACCTAAGCCCTAGCGCACAGAAAAAAAAAAAAAAGGATCGAAATGAAAAATAAAACCAAAGGACCAAAAAACCCTTTACAAAAACACTAGTGACCCCTTCTTCTCTTCTCGCCAACCAGGGACTCCCCTTGTATTACACACTCACCCTACGGATCTACTACCAGAGATTTTAATTTACTTTTTCCTTTAGCTATAAAGCTTTGGATCAGAATTCATGAACTACTTTTCCAGAGTACGGAATGGGGTAAAAACTCAGTTCTCAGTTGTACAATTGAAGAGTGTTATAAGTGTTTATTTTAAATTTATTAACTTTGAAATGTTTAAAACAAATATAAAAGCTATTCAATTATAAATTAAATTATGTATTATTGTTGTGCTAAATAAGCAAAACTATCAATAAATAATAAGAAATATTAATGAGAGGAAATAGAATGAAAAAATCTATCTGTCCCAGCCAGTACTCGAATCTTCTGATTGCCGGGCCGGAATGCTATCCATTGCACCAACAGGACATTCCCGGGAATATAAAAATTGATTAGGCTTTTAAAATACAGCCAATATTTCACTAAACATGTCTCATCTTTTCACCCTCTTTCTGGAACCCACTAACTATTGCTTTCTTTCCCTAAAATGTTCTGCAGACCTCTTTTCTCTATAGAACAAAACTCTTGGTCTATATTAATTTCATACCAAACGTTATATCTAATTCCAATCTGATTACAGTGTGCTTTTGAACAAGTTTTCACTTGCACCTGTGACCTAATTTTTCTCCCTTTGTCTTATTACTAATATTTTGTACTTAAAATGGTAGGTAAATCCTGTCAGACTTACGAGAAGTACAGAAGATGTGAATTTTATTCGGAATGGATAACATATATTAATCTAATATCCATATTCCTACAAGCACCTAAGTATTATTCTTTCTACAACCAAAAGTATAAATTATTACATACATAAAGGTACCTGGGAAGGATATTTTGGCAAAGAAATCGTATTAATGTTATTGGCTACGGGTCAATAATAATTAGGGACAAGAATTATAAGATTATAATTACAATAATAATTATAAGATTATAAGTTAATTTTTCATAACAATTTATTACACCTACTAATTACAACTAACAACTGCGCTTACTAACTTATGAATAAATAAATAGAAAATATAAATTACTTATAGCTAATTACAGATACGTATAAATAAATTAAATGTGCATATTTTATAAAGACCTCAAGAGAACTTGTTAATTAATGTCACTCATCACTTCTTGTTACTTGTTACAGGCTCTGCTGGAGCTACAACCAGCCCGAGCTCAGAGGCACGAGATCTGTCACGGAATCTGCCACTGATTATTACAAACTGATCATTGGCTTGAAGCTCTGGAGAGCTGCTATTATAACTACGTGAAAAGAACGAGGCAGGCCTAGAAGAATCTATAAGGATGTCTAAGTAATCCTACTCTCCTTCACTGACGAAAGGAAGCAGATGTCATTCTTCAATTGGCTCCTTTCCGTACAGGTCTGGTCCTCACGCTACTTCCCTGGTCTTTAATAGTGTTAATGTATGATATCCTCTTTCAATATAGCACATTGATAACCCGATTCATTATGTAATATCACAATACCGAGTCATTCAATACTAATTTCTCACAAACAAAGGGGCGGACCCATGACACCTCCAAAAGACAAAAGGAGACACCGGTCAGCGACCAGAACTCCCACCGAGCGAAACAACGCAATGTCAACCCGCCCCAGCACCTCACAGGGCGTGACCTTCCATTCCTCCACCAGCGCCCCCCCGCCATCTCAGCTCCCAGTCAGAGGAACAATCGCGTTTTGCCACTCATAAACCCTTTCAAGCCTTTCAGGACGTGGAAGGCAAAACAATCGAAGCAGATTCAGCGGTCCCTCGAATAATTCGACCACCGCCAATGTTTGTTAGAAATCTGAACGACTTCAGACTGATGTGCTCCCAGTTGAACGAGCGAGTGGGGCCTGGCATATATTTGTGTATCAACAGGCAGCAAGATACCAAAATAATCCCTGACATCCTAGACACCTATAAAAAAATAATCCAATACCTAAAGGAAACGAATGCGCAGCACCACACATACCAGCTCAAAGAAGAGAGGGCTGTAAGAGTGGTGATTCGTTATCTCCACCACACAACTTCTACAGACTTCATCAAGAAGGAGTTCAGTGACTTGGGATTCAAAGTCAGAAACGCCATAAACGTGATCATAAGACGATCCCAATATTCTTTGTGGACCTGGAGCCTACGTGCAAGAGATCTACAGCTTGACCTCGCTCTGTCACTGTAGAGTAAGAGTCGAGAAGCCACATCCTCATCGAGAAATAGTACAATGCTACAATTGCCAGCAATATGGTCATACCAAAGCCTACTATGGATACTCTCCACGGTGTGTCAAATGTGGAGGCGCTCACATCAGTACGAGCTGCCCAAAATCCCGCAACCTCCCTGCTACATGTGCGCTGTGCCAAAAAAAAAAATCACCCTGCCAACTACCGCTTTCCTGATATCCTGGACTTCTTCATCTGCAAAAACCTTACTCCTCTAAATTATTCTGCTTCTACCTTAAACGAACTATATTCTGACTACAGCCCAGTCTTGCTATATCCTTGACCACTATTCCAAAACAATTGCCCCCCTCCGTCATTAATGCTCCAGTCGACTGGACCTTGTTTAGAACTCTCATAGAAGAGTCTCTTGACCTCGGAATATCTATAAAACCTCTGACGATTTAGATGATGCTGTACACTCCTTTACTATAAACCTTCATGGTTCCTGGGCTTCTTCTGACAAAGACAAGGCCGAAATATTTGCCCGGGAAGAGGTAGTCTGATGGGTGAGCGGCTTGGTGTTGGGGATGAAGCGTCCCAAGCACATCTCTGGATAAGGGCTGTGAAGTAATAAGTAGCATTATCTAGCTCTAAGGATGTTTTTAGAGGAACGTTGAGGTCTAGAGAGTCAGAAAGGAGATTGCGGAAGAGGTCCCAATCGATAGGGCCGCGAATAAAAGATGGAGGTATAATTATAATTAAAGATTCCTCATTTGACTCAATTGATCTGAAAACCCAGCTGGAATCTTTAATTATACCTAAAGGATACATTCTTTGCTCCTTAGACGCCGAACACCTCTTCACTAACATTCCTATAGACAAATCCCTCCAAATAATTGATAAACATTGGAATACTATCCTTGACCATACTACACTATCCCGGTCGGCTTATCTTGAGTCCCTTTCCCTTTGTTGTACTTCAGGCTATCTCCTATACCAAGGTAAATACTACAACCAGATTAACTGTCTGGCTATGGGAAATAACCTTGCTCCCGATATTTCAAACACCACCCTTAACGATCTCCTTGACTCTATCCTTCCCCCGTTATACAACGACATTTTCTTCCTTAAAAAATATGTTGACGACCTTTTTCTCATCCTCAATCTCGAAAAAATCCCCCAGATCCTTACTGCATTTAATTCATACCACCCTCGTCTGAATTTTACCATAGAAAAGGAATCGGATTATCAACTTCCCTTCCTTGACACCCTTATCATCCGGAACACCAATGACTCCATCCCCACTGACTGGTATACCAAGCAAACATACTCAGGTCGTCTCCTCCATTTTAACTCATCTCACCCTCATCAGCAAAAAAATTAATGTGGCCAAAAACCTCATCACTCACACTCTCTGACAAGATTTTTCACAGAAAATATATCAAACGTGTTACTGACATCCTCCTGTCCAATGGTTTTCCTGCTCACACCATTAAAAAACTTGTAAAATAAATTTTTTATTTCCACTTCTCCAACTATCCCCCTCCCCCCAAAAAACGACCTCGTTTTCCGTTCTCTTCCTTATATTCCAAAACTATCTGAAAATATTAAGAAATCTCTCAGAAAAACTTTTCCTAACCTTAAGCTTTCATTTTCCACCAACAACAAATTAAATTCTATTTACACCATCCTCAAAGACCCCATCCCCCTTCATAACAGAACAGATGTCGTCTACAAAATTCCCTGTTCCACACCGAATTTCCAAGGTTCTTACATTGGACAAACAAAAAACACTGTTTCCCGTAGAATTAATGACCATAAAAATGACATAAAGAATAAACTAATAAAACCTGCCCTCACTAAACATGTTTTTCATGAACAACACACATTTGACTTCGAGAGCTTAACCATTCTTTCCACTAAACCCTACCAACACGAACGTCTTTTGGCTGAAACCGTTCACATCAACTTACAACACTATCCAGTTAACGATAGAACAGACACAGAAGAAATTCCCTCAACTTATTCTAACAAATTTCAACATTCTAAAAACCATCAGCCCTCCTTCTCAATAACCCTGTCAAACATTTTTCCCAGTTCCAAAGTAACCTATTCCCAATAATACCCTTCTTATTTTCCTTTGTCCTTTTTATTGCCCTATCTTGCAACAGGCCGCTTTCCATTTGCACCTTCCGCCTCTTACCTTCTCCCCCCACCTTTTTTCTCTCACATTGTGTAGAAGGAAAATTTATACTTTAGTCATGGAAATGTGAACTTAGGGACAGGACGTCATCTCTCATCTTCATGATAGGTAGGTGTGGCAATTTACTGCTTTAATGTTATTCAATATTTTTTTTGTCAATAAGTTGTTGTTTGCATGTTTTTCAAATTGGTTTTTTTCTTTTTTTCTTCAAAATCTTTTTAAATTCTCTTACATAGCTTTCTGCATTCATACTCTTGATATCACACTATATTATTGCAATTCTCTAGTATATTAATTTCAATTATGATTGTAGTCTCATGACATTGTATATTTACAGCCCTGAAGATGGCTTGCAATGTAAGCCGAAACGTTGGCAGATAATCCTTTATTAAAAAAAATACATTTTTTAATTTGTGTTTTTTGAATCTGCCTTGACCGAACCCCAACTTAAATCATCTAAGAATAATATCTACGGTCAAAAAAACTCTCCTTTTAAATTAAAGAGGCCTCTGTTAAACATATAGATAACCCCACTTTGAAATTGAAGATAAGTCTTAGATTATCTTATTATCTTCTCGGGCAGCAGAAATGCAATTCATGCAGATATGTCAAGTCCTCTGCCTCCCCCCTCCCCCCACACGCGATCTATCATTTTACCATTTAGTACAGAGATAGCTACAGGGGGGTGGTGTGGGTCGATAGAAAGTATCTAGACCAAAATACACTTGTTTCTTACAACCGGAAAACCAAGCATTAGTTACAGGAAGACCCACACCCTCCCTCTTCAAGACATATTAAGCACAAAAAAATCTCTGCAGTTCCCTTAAAAGTGTCGTTGAAATTTCTTAATCGCTATAAAAGAAAGTCTATACAAGTCTAGGAAAGCCCACGCCTTACAAGTAATTCATAAAAATATGGTGTATATGCAATACTATACTCTGGCATAACTTCTAATAGAACATCTTCAAATAATTTTAGTCAAGTTACATGCTTGATGATGGTTGATTCCAAACCTTTGGGGATACTCCTAGACCGAAACTCGACAAGAAAATATAGTGCGCATGGAAAGTGTTATAAAAATATTACAAATTTTTTGATAGCTATCGTTTATTATTTTGAGTTTCAGTTAACTTTCTTAATAAGGTATAGAATAAGGTATTGTTCTTAGGGTCTTATTGGACGATAGGTTGAATCCTAAAATTTATTTTACAGCTCGCCGTTAAAAAAAAAATTTATATTAGATTTTAATGAATTTTTGGATATCTCATTAAAAAAATATAAAAAAAATGGGGGGGGGGGCGTCTAGAATATTTTACTACACTAGAGAGTATTCAATTGCGTTCAATGTTCAATTGAAAATAATTATTATGGTATATTCTGTATAGATACAGAGAAAATAATAACATATCAGGAACTTACAGTAACTTACAGTGAACTGAACAACTGTACCCACATTCAGTCCAAAAGACACTTCCGAATTTTTTTTTTTTTTTTAACTTTTATTTATTTATTACAGTCTGTTACATTAAAATATTTTGTAATTTGATCACCACAATGAATTAGAGAAAAAAAAATGACACAATATCAATCACATAAGGAGAGAAGGTGACCAACGACACCACTCTCAAATTATTTACTTTTATTTATTTTTATTTATTTATTTAGTCGTCGGGGTGGATCATAGGGGTTGGAGTCCGATGACAGGGACTGGGGATATCGATTAGGTTGAAATTGGAGTTTACAGTGGAGGAGCGTGAAGCGAGTGAAGATGAAAACTTTGACGAATGGGATATTATAATCTTGATGTAGGGTAGAGTTCGAGACGTAGTATGGAGCATTTGCAATAACTCTTAGGATTTTGGATTGGAAGGATTGAATACGTTGGATGATGGAAGGCTTAGCGGCACCCCAGAGTTCTGCACCGTATGTCCAGATCGGTCGTATTAGTGTTTTATAGAGAGTCAGTTTATTCTCTGTTGTGAGCTGTGAACGCCTGTTTATAAGTCTGTATGAGAGTCCGTAGAGTCTGTTGAGTTCTTGTCGTTTGATTTTTATATGTTGGCTCCATTTAGTCGTGAGTCAAGATGGAACCCAAGGTAACGGACTGAATCAAGGAGGGGTATAGGGATATTTTTAAATGTGACATTATAGGGGGAATCTTTTCTTAGTTGAAAATTTACCTGTACGCATTTGGATGCATTTATCTTTATTCTCCATTTGCTACACCAGTGCTGAATGGTATCTAGGTGGTTTTTTAGAATATTGGAAGCGGTTTTAGGATCAGGATGGGAAGTGAGGATCGCTTTGTCATCTGCGAATAGGGCCAGTAGGGTATTAGGATGGGTGGGGATGTCCGCAGTAAGCAAAGAGTAAAAAGGATAGGTCCAAGCACACTGCCCTGTGGAACGCCCGCTTTCACAGGGAAGTGTTCGGAGTAATCTGATCCTTGCCGGGCCCTAAAGAAACGGTTAGAGAGATAAGATTTAAGGATTAGATAGATGGTACTTGGGAATATGGACTTGAGCTTATATAATAGTCCAGAATGCCATAATCGGTCAAATGCTTGAGTGACGTCCAAGAATGCACCAGGACAGAATTCTTTTCGCTCAAGGGAAGAGGAAATGTAGTCTACAACGCGAAACACCTGCTGGACGGTAGAATGCTGGGAACGGAAGCCAAACTGATGATTGGCAAGAACTTTCTCAAATACCTTGTACATTAAAGGAAGAAGGCCGGACATTAAAGAAGAAAAAGATAAAAATAATTATTTTCTATTATTATTGTTGTTGTTTTTTTTTGTTTATCACAATGGGAAAAATAAGTCAATAACAAAATAAAGTAAGTCTTACATAGTGATGGATGTTTATCTCGCTCTCTTCATCTGGGTAATTCCTGTGATTAGCACGGCTTGAGCATCAGGAGTCAGTCAAGCGTTGATGCGACAGAGGTGTGCGTGCGCCTTGTCACTCTCCTGATAACAGCCCGCCTTTAGAGATAAGGGTCTGACTTCATTTGTCTCAACCTCCCTCCCTCCCCACTGAGACCCACCCTGCTTCTAACTGCGAAATATATCGTCAACGTTATGCTTATCCAATTCATTAGCAATGAGGGATTTGAGTAAGTCTAGATGTATATATACGTAGCACCTTCATTAGTGATAACATTAACATTAATAATATTCATTATTTAAGTGCTGAGTAGTAAGAGTTTTAAAAAAAATTGAAATAATCATCTTTATTATTATTATATAATTATTATATTTATGCTCTCTACTGTCGATTATTCTGTAGTTTACAGAGTCTCGTTAGAAAAGTAAAAGAAGATGCTTCGATTGGCAATATTTCAGAGAACATGTAGAAAATTTTTATAACAAAAATTTCAATTCTTCAAAAAATTTGTTTGTTTCGAACATGCCCAACATTCTAAAAGCACTTTTTTCTTCAATACAGTTTACGGTCAATACCCCATTACAGTTTATTACAATTTGCAAATATTATCAAATATAATCCTTTTTTCCCTGCATTTTAACACTTACGTATTGTAGTACTCTTCGGTAGTGTCAAAAGAAACTTGGAACATATTTGTTTAATGGAACTCCATTTATTTGAAATACATTTTGCAGAAATATTAAGAAATTCCAGTGAGGAATGATTTTAATTGCAGACATTTATTTCTTAAGAATTTATATGGATTCCATATCAACTGTTTATTATACAGACTTTATATATTTATTATTATTATTCTAAAGTAATCATAATTAATGCTAATGTTTAAACTACAATATGATAAGGAATGTATTACAAAATATAAAAAATGGTTTGTAGCTTAAATATATAATTCAATTTAAATATATTATTATTTTGGTCTCTCGCTAATACTCCTCTTTTTCTGATCTGATTTCTACCTTTAACGAAGTCATTCTAGGAACTTCT
>KZ807440.1:164254-175552 GCA_000696205.2 Oncopeltus fasciatus
ATAAAGTAAATGACGAGAGCCGACAAAATGTATGACAATGTCAGCTACTTCGAGTTTAAGACGAAGTTCTCGTTTTTCTCGCAAGTTAGGCTCTCGCTAGTGAAGAGGGAATTGAGTGAGATATCTGGCTGTCCTCGTGGTGCAACGGTCAGCATACCATGCCCGGATAGCAGGAGATCCAGGTTCGATTCCTGGCGTGGACAGATAGATTTTTTTATTCTGTTCCCTCTCATGAATTATTTAAAATTTATGTTATTTGTCTCCCTTATATGTATATAGGTTAACCCGGTTTTGACGAAATAGTGATTAATAACTGTTAATGGAGTATAATTTATAAATTACGTGTTTAACATGACACATCCAAATTGTAAAGGATTTTTTGATTTTAACAAACTTCAGAATTTTGAAAATATCTATATGTGTACAAAACAAACTTTCCTGTCCCTTATAACACTTTTGTTATTTGTTGGTATCTTCAGGGATATGTCATTCTGCAACCAATGTAAATACAGAGGCATATGGAATATCAGGTTGACATTCTCAGGAACGGATCGGCTGAGTACACTTATCTAACTTTTTATATCTCATTTATTTTTCATTTTAATTTTCTTTTAGTTTATTTCTTTCTTTCTTACTATTTTGTTTTATTTTAATTTTATATTATTATTGTGACAATACTCCTTTTTGTATTAACTGTAACGGAGAACATGAGCAACTACTTCCACAGTGTTTGTCCTACATTAAAGAAAAAGAGATAAAAACATTCAGGTCACAAAAAAAGTAACTTATAGCATTGCAAAAAAACTTTACTTTGAATATCAAGTTCCAACATTTATATGCACATAAAGGGAGCGAAAATGTATTTACATTGAATAATAATACTATCAATAAAAAGAATTTAGCACAATTTACTTCAAAGAAATCTCATAGTGTCTCAATACAAACAGAACCTGTAACTGAGCAGGTTACTTATCCTTTAAGTGATATGGGCCGGTCTCTGGCTGCCGGCTCGAACCACTGTCTCACCCCCACCCCTCCACAAACCCCGTCCCTGTCCTTGGGTCCCTCTATAAAGCTCGTCCTCCACCAAAAATTAAAAAGTCTTCATCTTCCACATCCTTAATATCAAACAATAATTCATACCGACCCTCATCAAAAAATAATTGTAAGCGTTGGCTTGTCTGTCTGCCTTTTAACCTAGATCTTCTCAACTTAAATGATCTGCACTCAATGGAATATAAATGGTCTTCTGTTACACAAGCCTGACTTAGAGACGTTAATTAGTGATACGGGAAGCTATATTATATGTCTCCAAGAAACTCACCTCCAACCGTCCAGTAATTTTAATTTGAGTTAATATATCATCATTCGCAATGACTACACGTATGGTTAAAGGCGGTGTATGCCTCATGGTTCATCAGGACTTGGCATGCACAAATGAAACCCTCCAGACTACACTGCAAGCCGTAGCGGTTACTACTTCCTTGCACACTCATCTCACAATTTGCTCACTATCCCCCCCCCCCTCCCCCGGTACTCCCTTTACAGTGGAACAGATAGAGACCTTAGTTTCACAATTGCCGTCTCCATTTTTACTCTTAGGTGATTTTAATGCACACAATCCAATCTGGGGTAGTAATTCGCTAGACCTACGAGGCCGAATTGTAGAAAACTTTCTCAACCGCAAGTCCATACTAAATGATTCATCACCAACACACTTCTGTTCCAGAACCGGAAACTTCTCATCAACAGACCTCTCATTATGTAGCCCATCTTTAGTATCAACAATAGATTGGAAAGTTCATGGCGATTCGTACAGCAGTGATCATTTTCCCATTACACTTTCATTCCTTCATAGTTCCCATCTGTATCCACGACCATCGCGATGGAAATTAAATGAAGCTAACTGGAATCTGTACCAGCAGTTAGCTGACCTCTCGCTCATTGATGTAACGAATGATGCAACCGCAGTTTTTGGTCAAATAAAAAATATAATAATAGCAGCAGCTGAAAAAACAATCCCTAAAACAAAGTCTCTTCCCAGGCATGTTCCAGTACCCTGGTGGAATAATGAGTGCGAAAAAGCAAGAAAAAATAGGTTAAAACTTCTTAGGCAAGTAAAGAGATGTCCAAGAGATAGCCTAATAAAAGCCTATAACCGGGCCAAAGTCCACGCCAGATTATTTATAAAAGAAGCAAACGAAGCTCATGGCAAAATTTTGTTTCTGAGATGTCACATGATACTCCAATCAAATATATTTGGGAGAAATTTAAAAAGATATCGGGGAGGGGATATACCCCTCCAGTTACTTCCATAATAGTAATAGTATAGGATTGTAACGAATCATTTTGAAATAGCAAATCATTTTGGGAATCATTACAGTAATGTTTCTGCTGCAGTAAATTATCCCAATGCCATCCTCACAATTAAAGAAAACAAAGAATCGATACCTTTACATTTTCCCGATAATCTCTTACTCTCATTAATCATTCCTTTCACAACTCGAGAATTCAATCACGCTTTGGAAAGTAGAAAAGATACTGCTCCCGGCTTAGATTCCATCTGTATAGCTATGCTCAAAAACTGTCAGAACCGAACAAGGCTAAAATAAAGAACTACTTTAACCACATATATTCTTCCCGAACTTTCCCGGAAGATTGAACCTAAGCAATTATTGTGCCGATTCCTAAGAAAGGCAAGTCGCTAAACGAGATGTCAACTTTTCGTCCCATCTCGCTAACCTCATCAGTTTGTAAATTGATGGAAAAAATGGCGGCTAACAGACTGATGTGGTTTATCGAGAAAAACAATCATTTAAACCATAACCAAAGTGGCTTTTGTAAAGGCCACAGCACAACTGACAACCTTGTGCAACTAGAGACAGCAGTACTAAAAGCTTTCGAAAGGAAAAACAAACTCCTCGCAGTATTTATTTGATCTGGAACATGCCTTTGACAGCACCTGGCACAGGCATATAATGGTGACTTTAATAAAGATGGGTATAAAAGGCAATATGGTTTATTTCCTCAAAAATTTTCTGAATAGTAGACAATTTGTAGTGAGATGCAGTACCCAACTCTCTAACGAGTTTAGACAGGAGAACGGAATGTGCTGAGCGCTTTACTTTTCTGCGTGGCTCTAAATGATTTATTAATGCTTAACAAAGCGCCTTTCAATATCGTTCTGTATGCTGATGACATTTTGATATACACTACAGGCAAAATATTTTCAGAAATGATCCATGATATGAATAACTTTCTACAAACTGTTTATGACTGGCTGCAAAATCATAGCTTCAAAATCTCAATACCCAAGTCTAGCTGCATTTTATTTGCTAAGCGACATCATTTAACCCAGGGAAGGGTCCTTATAAACAATAGTACCATCAAATATTCAGAAGCAACAAGCTATTTAGGTCTCACCTTTGATAGAACGTTATCCTGGAGGTACCACATCAAAAATGTAAAAACAAAATGTATGCAAGCAACAAACATTTTAAAATGTTTATGTAATACAGTATGGGGAGCGGATAGAACCACAATGATCCATTTTAATCGATCTCTGATACGATTTAGAATCGATTATGGCTCTGCCGCGTATGCTTGCGCTAGCGACTGGACACTCCTCATGCTTGACTCAGTACAACACTGTGCATTCCGAATCGCTAAAAGAACAGACAGCCTCAAAGTGGAAGCTGGGGAGCACTTGAGCACAGAAGGAAATTATTATCGCTCAGAAATTATGTAAAATATTAGCTAAGCCATACCACCCACTACGTACCGACCTCTCCCTACAAAACAGACACACACAATATAGACCCTCTTTCCCCAACAGAATTAGGTGTATACTTAATGACCTAAACCTTTGATATTCCTACACATCTACCTCTCCAAGAATCAATGATAGGACCCTGGACCTTAATGAGCCCTCCATTTAACTTCTCTTTAACCAAGTACCATAAACAAGAAACTCTTCCTGTTGTATTTTTAAATGAATTTCACAATCTTTTGCAAAAAATGCTTCCGTGCACAGTCATATACACAGACGGGTCTAAGATGAACAACATTTGCGAAAAATGCAGGATCATATCGTTCCTCACTCCATAAAATGGCGAGTAAATACACTGCAGAGCTAATAGCGAACGACAAAGCTCTAAATGTAGCTATCCCGCAACAGCAACGGTTAGTAGTTTGTACTGATTCGTTGTCGTCAATCCTTAGTATAAAGAACTTATTCACCCAACATACAATAATAAATAGTATTCTATATAATATCCAAAATTTGTACCGAGAACGGATAAAAGTTTTTCTGGACACCTAGCCATTGTGGGATACATGGAAATGAGAAGGCTGATTATGAAGTTAAGCAGGCTACACAGAGTGGCAATAATTGTAATTCCGTTACTCCACAAGACATAATGTCATTCGTTATAAAAATAGTATTAAGTAAATGGGAGGATCAATGGTCTAATGTAGGAGAAAACAAACTTCGAGAAATCAAGAACACTGTGTGTCTATGGAATTAATGTGTAAGAAATCATAGACGCGAAGAAGTAATTTTGTCTAGACTGAGAATAGGGCACACTCGACTAACCCATGGTCATCTTATGGCGACGAAACCTCCTCCGGTATGTGAAGATACTCAGGTTCCCCTCTCTGTGAAACACATTTTAACTGAAAGCGTTAAGTATGCAGATAAAAGACAACAATTTAACCTCCCATGAAGCTTAAAAGGAATGTTAGGAACGATTCACATACAATAGACCGTCTAATAAATTTTCTTAAAGATACTCTTTTATACAACCAGATCTAACCTCAGTAATTAGAACTTATCAAAGTAATTATTTACTGAATAAATAATAATTAAATCTTAATGAGTTGTGATAGCTAGTGGGACATATGGGGGGAGTTTCACAATTGCCGTCTCCATTTTTACTCTTATGTGATTTTAATGCACACAATCTAATCTGGGGTAGTAATTCGCTTATTCTAAGAGACCGAATGTAGAAAACTTTCTTAACCGCAATTCCATAGTTATACTAAATAATTCATTATCAACACACTTATGTTCCAGAGGAAACTTCTCATCAATAGACCTCTCATTATGTAGCCCATCTTTAGCATCAACAATAGATTGGAAAGTCCATGGTGATTCGTACTTTCATTCCTTCATAGTTCCCCTCTGTATCTACGACGGCGATGGAAATTGTACGAAGCTAACTGAAATCTGTACAAGCATTAGCTGACCTCTCGCTCATTGATGTAACGAATGATGAAACCGCTGTTTTTAGTCAATTTCACAATCTTCTGCAAAAAATGCTTCCGTGCAAAACCACATACACAGCCGGCTCTAAGATGAACAACAAAACAGGGGCATTATTGTGTGCAATACGGGATCATACCGTTTCCCACTCCATAAAATGGCGAGTACATACACTGCAGAGCAAATAGGGATTGACAAAGCTCTTGATGTAACAATCCTGCAACATCAACGGTTAGTAGATTGTGCTTATTCGTTCTCGTTAATCCTTAGTATAAAGAACTTATTCACCCAACATACGATAATAAATAATATTCTATATAGTATCCAAAATTTGTACCGAGAATGTATAAAGTTACATTTTTCTGGACACCTAGCTATTGTGGGATACATGAAAAAGAAAAGGCTGACCATGAAGCTAAGGAGGCTACGTAGAATAGCAATACATGTAATTGCGTTACCCTACAAGACAAAATAGTATTAGATAAATGGGAGGATCAAATGTCTAATGTAAGAGAGAACAAACNTATATATATATATATATAGATGCCCTTTCCCTTTAGTGCATTACAAGTAATGAAAGTTCTTACAAGTAGTAGAGGTGCTAAAAAACACCCTGAGCTTTATAAAAATAAAGTTCGATGTATTGAAATATAAATTATCAAATCCTAAATGAACCTATCCAAATAAAGTTTTAACTAACTATTCTTAAATTAAATATATTTATAAATTATTAATTGAGACTACAACTTAACATTTAGTAGATACAATAAAAATATCTTTAAATATAAAATATGTAATTGTAAGAATATTTGTTTAGTCTTTTAAAAAATTGATTAATTCAAATTTGTATTCTGAATTTTTAAATTTAGCTCAGGTATAGTAAGACTTTGATTCATAGATAAAAAAGATAAATTACTTACAGCTAATTAATACATTTGTACAAATACATTGAATGTGCTTATTTACAAAGATACCTTATAACACTTAAATCGTCTGCACTTACTGATTACTGTCACTTAATATTTCACTGTCACGAACAGTGCACTAACGTCACGAACGACGCTCTAAGACGCGACCTGACGCGGAATTTGAGAGTGACTCGAGGGCCGCTGACGTGCTGCTTTTATAACACTATAGAATGTTACAGACAGGCCTAGATGAATCGAGAAGCTGTTTCTGGGTAAACGTAATTTCCTCTTCTAAGTAAGAAAACAGGAGGTCACTTTCAAATGGTCCCTTCCCGTACAGGTCTGGTCCATTCCTTACGTTCCACTCAACCTTACGTTGGTCCATAGCCATTCTTTGACATGTTGAGTTATATGTCCTTTCCTCATATCTTTGCTGACCATGACTAATTCAATAACCAGTTGCTTCAGTGCTCACCAAGCTCCTTGTCTTTTGCCCGTCTCTGTGTAATATATGATGTTAGTACCAATAGCAATTCTATTAATTTTACTCTAGGAATTGTACGTAGATAATTGTGAAAATCAACTTCTATTTGACCATCGCTATAATCGGTGCCCGGCATTTAAGAAGCCTGCTAACTTTTTCATTTCGACCGACGTCTAACTTCGTGCTTAAGTTCCAGTCAAGAGAAAACGTGGCTTTTGACTCCTGACCCGCATCCCAAACCGGCCCAACAAAAACAGGCATCCAGAATTACAGAAGCAAGAGGTATTCATCACTTGCATTAACATGATGAGCATCCTCTTCGGTATCTTCACCATCATTCATCAATCAGAGGGAGAATACAGTACTACACGACCTTATTTCTGTAAGAACTTCAATTGAATTGAATAATAATCCATATGTCTTCTACTTTTTATCTACCAAAATCTAAATCCACAGTGCCCTTTAAATTAATAGAAGCTTTTCCAAGACATGTATTCCCTTTTATGTCGGAATACCTTTTACTAGCACATATGAGAATATTTATAAACATAATGAAGATAAGTCATCTGAGAAAAATACAGCAGTGCTAATAAATATGCTTATTAGCTGGCCTTTAATTCTGCCTTTAAAGGTAGATGTACTAGTCGAAGCAGTGGCCTACAACGGTTTATCAATCCCCGGACTTTTAGAGGCTAGGAAGAATTATTGTTCCGGCAATAGCTAAATAAAATTTAAAGAATAAAATCTGTAAAACAAATATCAAAAATGTAAAGAGACTTAAAATATAGTAATACCTCTATTCAGCTAGATACAATCTTTAATTTTAAGTTATGTTACATTTTAATAATATATGTGACTAACCTTTAATCCTCAAATTTGTAGTCACTCTACAATTTAAAAATATTAAATCCAATGATTAAAATTCTGAACCGACTGGTTTTGCAATTGAGGAAACAAAACAGGAAAAATATAGTGTATAAAAAATAATAGAGGGATATAATAAATAAGTGAAATAACAATTATTTAAAATATAAATAGAACTATAATTTAAAATATATGTAAAACCAAATTATCTATTATTAATGTTATGAACTATACTTTATAGTTAATACGAGATATTGATGGCCAATAAAAGTGATATTTTCAGCTTGAAATCAATTAACTACTGTGTTAATTTTAGGCACATAATGACCTGTTTACATCTAGGGGGTAGTGTTGTGCCTCACGAGGCGGGGTACCAGTAGTACTTCTGTACAAGCCCTCATCGGATGTGGAAAATACCTTTTGAAGCAGGTGATTCGCGTCGCTTGAATAGGCCCGTCTCCATCGCTTGTGAGGAATGCCCTCGCTGTAAGGATCACTGAAGCTTTACCACGAGAGTTAGCGAGGACTTAACTCTGTATAGCCCTTACTCTCGACCCCATCTCTCTCATACAGCTCGACTAAATCATCGCTCTCTCACTCACTTACACATGCGTCTCTTCGCCTCTTAACTATATCTATTTCCCAATTCCTTTTCGGTCCCTCGTTATTTGTATTTGGCACATTTTACAGTCTACCTTATATCTCCAGAGTTACGTTTTTCCATATTTTGTCCTATTTTCTCTACCTTTATCTACATCACATCACTCAAAACTCTCTACGCCTCCATTTGTGTATGAGTTCATGCGCAGTTCATCAATGACATGTGGATTCCTGCCAAGCATCTTTACCATATAAAGCATATGTTTAAAGACTATCGAAGCGTGTGACGGGGCAAATTGAAGACACCTGCTTTCTTTCTTCGCAGGAGGAAATTAGGGTTACTTAGAAAACGCTATTAGAATCTTCTAGGCCTGCCTCCCCAGTTCCACGTAGTCTTAAAAGCAGCTCACCAGCGGTCCCCCGGTCAGTGGTAAGTTAGTGCCAGTTAGTGTCAGTTTCCGAGTCGGTTCACATGTCCCGAAGCGTCGGGTTGGTTATAGCATTTACAGTGCCATTGACAGTAATTAGCAATTTGTTTTTGTGGTCTCTTTGTAAATAATCATATTTAATCCGTTTGCATAAAATATTTTAGCCATTCTCATTCATTGATCATTTTTGCTAGTGGGATTTACTGTAAAAATTGTATTTTAATTAGCATACTTAATTTATTCTATAGAACCAAAGTCAAATGTTAAAAATAATAAAAAAATGAATCAGTGCCAGACAAAAACATTACACATTCAGTAACAACAACCGAACGAGGCTAAAAGGATAAGTCGCTGCAAACTGAGAGTATATATAGAAGTTGTGCGGACAAAAGAAGGGCTAGAAGAAGCTGAATTTCTTTCCTTGGTATTTTTGAAGAGCAAAGTTACTGTCCTTCTGCAACCCTGGGGCTTGTTGCAATTTAGAATATATGAAGTCTTGAACTAAGACTTAGTGAACTATTAAGACGACACTCTCTCTCTCTCTCAAGCACAGCAAGGTATGCTAATATTTAGTTTATATTAATGATCGCAGATTCACTTGTTAATTGAGTAAATAAAATAATTAATAAAAACTTAAAATATATAAGTAATGGGAGTTTACCTGAACCCTAAATTTTAATGATCCTAAAGTCACTTATAGTTGTTTTTCTTAATGAAATTTGCCATATCGCTTTTAAATAGAAACAGAAATAATGAGTTCCTTGTTATGTATATTATTGTATTATAATAAAGTATAATGATATATAAATTAGGGAATATTTTTATATTAACTTTTTGTTGCAAAAGTAAGTTTTTTCAAAAAAATTCAAAACATTGGTTTCCTCACTATTTTCCATTAAAAAAAAAAAAAGAAAAATTACAAACATTTAAAAAGTATTAGAGTTTGCTATCTTTTGTACAAAAATTCGTGGGTGGTATAGATAACAAAACTCACATTGATAAGCGTTATCTGAAAGCCGTATTGATCAAATAAAGCCCCCACTTAGTTCCATCAAAAGATAGGCTTAGTCTTTCATAAAGCAATCCACGTTATCAGGGTATAAGAGGATTACTTCAAACAATACTAATTTTCGGTTGCAGTGCCCTTCAAAGAAATTTATGTTTTCGAAGTGTTTTTATAACTTCGCTTGTCCNAGTAAACTTTTAGGGGCTAAATATTTTATAACAACCTTTAATAAGAATGAAAGAATTTTGAAATTTATTGTTTAGTCAATATAAAGACAGTTAGCTAGAAAGTTGAATTTAAGAGTTTGATAAAGTGAACATTTTTAAGAAGCAACAATCAAAAGAACGATTAGTCTCTACAAATAGGAGAGCAGAGAATATATTACAATAAATAGCTTTCCTTGAAATAAGGAAATAACTGTGTGCATTCTCGGACAAGCGAAGTTATAAAAACACTTCGAAAACATAAATTTCTTTGAAGGGCACTGCAACCGAAAATTAGTATTGTTTGTAGTAATCCTCTTATACCCTGATAACGTGGATTGCTTTATGAAAGACTAAGCCTATCTTTTGATGGAACTAAGTGGGGGCTTTATTTGATCAATACGGCTTTCAGATAACGCTTATCAATGTGAGTTTTGTTATCTATACCACCCACGAATTTTTGTACAAAAGATAGCAAACTCTAATACTTTTTAAATGTTTGTAATTTTTCTTTTTTTTTTTTTAATGGAAAATAGTGAGGAAACCAATGTTTTGAATTTTTTTGAAAAAACTTACTTTTGCAACAAAAAGTTAATATAAAAATATTCCCTAATTTATATATCATTATACTTTATTATAATACAATAATATACATAACAAGGAACTCATTATTTCTGTTTCTATTTAAAAGCGATATGGCAAATTTCATTAAGAAAAACAACTATAAGTGACTTTAGGATCATTAAAATTTAGGGTTCAGGTAAACTCCCATTACTTATATATTTTAAGTTTTTATTAATTATTTTATTTACTCAATTAACAAGTGAATCTGCGATCATTAATATAAACTAAATATTAGCATACCTTGCTGTGCTTGAGAGAGAGAGAGAGTGTCGTCTTAATAGTTCACTAAGTCTTAGTTCAAGACTTCATATATTCTAAATTGCAACAAGCCCCAGGGTTGCAGAAGGACAGTAACTTTGCTCTTCAAAAATACCAAGGAAAGAAATTCAGCTTCTTCTAGCCCTTCTTTTGTCCGCACAACTTCTATATATACTCTCAGTTTGCAGCGACTTATCCTTTTAGCCTCGTTCGGTTGTTGTTACTGAATGTGTAATGTTTTTGTCTGGCACTGATTCATTTTTTTATTATTTTTAACATTTGACTTTGGTTCTATTGAATAAATTAAGTATGCTAATTAAAATACAATTTTTACAGTAAATCCCACTAGCAAAAATGATCAATGAATGAGAATGGCTAAAATATTTTATGCTTTTTTAACATAAAAGATTTTAACCTTAGAAAAAATAGGTTGAATGAGATGAAAATTGATTCTATAAATCTAGGAATATAAATGGAGTCGGTAATAAATAAGAGAAGTGAATGCGTCCAAGGCCCTACGAATTATAGAGATCTAAGAACTGAGACAAACGTAAAGGATTTAGAGGAAAATTTAGATATGTCAGAAATTTATGAAAATCAGAGCCACAGAAGATGGATACATATATATATTGTATAAAAAATAATAGAGGGATATAATAA
>KZ807440.1:181380-198384 GCA_000696205.2 Oncopeltus fasciatus
TAACTTATTAAATTCCCACCTCACTAGCGAGAGCCTAACCCACGACAAAGAGGTGGCTCTCGCTAGTGAGGTGGGAATTTAATGAGTTATCTAGCTCGTCTCGGTGGTGCAATGGATAGCATATCGGCCCGGAAAGCAGGAGATCCAGGTTTGAGTCCTTGCTGGGACATCTCATTAATTGTTTAAAATTTACGTGGGATAATAAGCCACAACCAAATAAACATTTATAAGAATTAGTATTTATTATAAATTGCACGAGGAGGGGAAGTGTAAGTGATACCATTCTGGACGGCAAACAGGAGATCCAGGTTCAAGTCCAGGGTGGGACAGATAGAGTTTTTTACAATTAATTTACATGGGATAATAAGCCACAACCAAATTAATACTTATAAGTTATAGTTTGTATCATCATGCTAAAAAAAAAACAAATTTGGTTTCTGACTGTACAATAAAAATTAAGAACAAGCCTTGCCTTAAAGTTCCATTCTTATGAATCTTCTTTAATGTGAGCTTTGCATTAAAATGTATACAATAAAAAGCTAGGGGGATTCACAGTTTATACCTTCTAGCTTCCTTTAACATTTTTTAATGAAGGGGTATGTATGTATGTATGTATGTGTGTATGTATGCATGCATGTGTGTGTGTGTGTGTGTGTGTGTGTGTGTGTGTGTGTGTGAAAATATATATAGGTGTACGTCCTCTAGATGCTACGGTTATTTTATCGTTGAACTTTTAATTTTAACAAAGTTTAGCTACAATTTACCTCGCAAGGAGAAAGGCAAATTAAAAGAATTAGTACTTTTTGGTTCACTGTTTTAAACGTATACTGCAGTAATTATGCTGTGAAGCAGATCAAATAGGAAAAAGATGGAATTACATTTGTCAAGACGTCCGCCATCTCCAATGTAACCATTTCGGATCTGCCCAAACACTTTTATGTAATATATTTTAATAAAAACAGCTTCAGAAAAATGCGGTTTGTAATTTCATCATTCTTTGTTTTTCAAAACTACAATGCAAAATTAAATGACGTTCTCAGGTTAGTTTTCCTTTAAATATATTATAGAAGTTAATATAAAAACATAATTATCAAACTGTGAAAGTAAAAATCTTCAAGTACTTTTTTTTTATTAGGGCCCACGTCTTATGGCTTAATCCTTGACGTCGTTAATCTGCCCCATCTTTTTTATAGTAAATTAATTGTGTTTTTCTCAATTATATAATCCTTGTTCGATCCTCCAATTATTTTCTCTTATAACAGCCAATTTTGTTTAGTATATATCGTACACATTATTAATTCGGTTATACTTAATTAGTTTTTAATTTGTTTGCTTTCTCAGGGATAAATATACAAAGAATTACATTAATTAAAAAATGATTTTCTCACCTTATTTCTTTGTATAGACACACTGCGTCCTAGATAAAATTAAATAATTATGGTAGTTAAGTTATAAATTAATAATAACATAATAAAGACAAGTAATAACCTTTGACTACGGGTCAGGAGACTGTTAGAAGTCGAGCCACCTGGAACTCGGTGCCTTGACAAGGAAATGTCTTTACCCTCCACAGGCGCCTGGGGAACCAGCACTTTGAAGTGTTCACTGCCGCATTTTATAAAGTACTCTATACATTTTTTCTTCATAATTAAAATCTTTTGGTGTGCAGCTAAGGGATTAGTCCCACTAATGAATATATAATTATTATACTTTTATTAGGAATACACTGGTAGTATTCATTATCCTACTGGCAAACGCTTTCCGCAAAGGTTTGCTTTCTTGGTGCAGGACAAAGGGACAACCAATGTCACGAGGACTATTAAATCCTTTTTTTTTTTCTTTTTTTTTTAATAAGTGTTATTCTCCCTTCCAACCAACTGTCCAACTGTCCTGGAGAGAGGAGTTACATACAGGTTGTCACCCTATTTTAAACATCTCAAGACAAACTTTTATTTATCGATAAAAGCTTGGATTCGAACCCGAAGCGCCAGGATAGCGAGAACCTAAGAAATCCTGGCGCTACATATCAATTCCTTAACTGTCTCCTCTCTTTCCCAATATGGAATCTGTTACATTATTGTACAGCCCATTTGAATTATTGGAAGCCAGGTGACGGAAAACGTTCTCTTCTGCTTCTCTCCGTCGTTTCACAGATCAAAGTGTATTAAGAATATTTGTATGCATGTGTCTTTCAGTTTTATAAATAATGTTTGATTTTGTGCATCATTCATGTTCCTCCTTAGACATATTCCTATATGTTTTAGTAAGTTTATCAGTATTTTTTAGTCTGCTAAATTTTGTTTTTGTTTGTTCTCTTCAGTAAAAGAAGAAGAGTGAATATAGAATCTAAACATCGGTTAAGTACTTTACGTATTTCATTACATTTTATCGCCAAATTAACGGTCATATATTATCTCATGTAAATGTATTTAAAGGATTCAATTGTTATATTAAATGATCTTTGTTCATAATATATACATTTAAAAAAAAACTTTGATACAAAAAATTAGTTCTTAAATTTATTTGCTGTACAATTATAATTGTAAAAATAGATTTTTTAATTATTTCTATTTTACAGTGGTTAATCAAATTAAAATTTCTTATTCAATTAAAAATTTTCAAATTTAAAGTTTTATATAATACACGCAAAAAATTAGACCGCAATCAATTCAAAACATGATAATTTTTGTATAGAATAATGAATTTGAAATAAATTGCGTTAAACCAGTTATATTCATCCTCTCAAAACCATCCCGATAACCCTACATTTCATACATCTCTAATTTATTTTTCTCTTTTTCGAAGTTGCGGAACTGGCCTTTCTCTCCCTCATGTCAATGCCACTCACAGCCATTGGACAACATTGTGAGCAATTACACATTGTATAATATACTTACAGAATGTAACAACTAAATAAATAAAATAAAATAAAATACCCGACATATATGGTGAGATGCATGGAAGAGTACTTACATACAGGGAGGGGTGCAGCGAAGACGACCCCTGTGGTGGGGTGGTGGGGCACGTTTGATGGCCAATCAGACTTCGTGATCCGAATAAGGCAGAGACCACTAAAACACTACCCCCTACACTTAAGCTGCATTCTTTAATTCAATACCTACTCTCTTTACGCCGGCCATGACAGCACTATTTCTACTCTCAGACGGATGTAGGTCTTCAAGTGCAAATTTACTTCACATAAGCTTTAGCTTTTCCCATGCAGTATTTTCTAAAAATTATTAAATATAAAATTCAAAGCATCTTTACAAAATTTTTCAAATATTCTTGATCTTCTAATGAATATATTAATCATTTTGTACACACAAAAGTAATATCTTTCTAGGCAACATAAGGAGAACTAAAGAATTATACTATAATTTAAAGAGAGATTTTTTGATTTGATATTTTGATAATTTGTTTTAATCAATATTACAGCCACTATAATTATCATTATCACTATCAATATAACTTCGTTACTGCTACTGTAATTGTATTTATTATTGTTATTACTTTATTTAATTTTTTTCTTCACTTTGCAGGCTTACATACATTTGATAAATAAATCTCCACTCAAGGACCACTTGAGTCTTGCTGGAGGCCTATCCGACGAACAATAAGGATGTTGCCCTGGGTAAGCTGCCAGAAATCGTTAGGAGCGTAATGGGTGAGTCGCTAGAGTGTGACAGGCTTGCCAAGTCGTGCATTGGATGACAGTAAGAGAGCCAAGTGCATGTCTTGCAGCCCTCACGTAGGCTAAGAGAAGAGGTCTATCTTCAGTCGCAAGTGGGAGGTGAATTCCACCCTCTATAGCTGAATCAGTGAAACCACAATCTTGTTCATTAGTGGGCTCCGAGTCAACAGCAAAGCGGACACCTAGATAGCAACCTCACTTGAATTTACCCTCAGCATCTATCATCAAACTGATTAGATTCTTGTCACTTGCAATAGTACAACACAATTATTACAATTATAATACTGTATAATTACATATAAAATATAAATTTATGATAACTATAATAATTAACCAGTCGTTATAATTTTGCATTTTTTTATTATAATTTTTTTCCTTCGTTATTTTTTTGAATCCAACTATCAATATAAAAAAATAGACATATACTGACTTAAAAATCGATTTATTAGGAGATTAATGAATTTATTAATTTATTATTGATTATATCCTGTAATATAGCCATTAAGTCGCCACCAGGAGAGCCAGGATAGCTCATGGTTACCGATCGGGCCCAGGAATCCTGGCAATGCGGGTTCAAATCCCGCCCCTCACAAGCTTCTGTCGATAAATAAAAGCTTGACCTGAGCTATGGATGTTTATAATAGGACGGAAATCTGTAGATAGCCTCGCCCTCCATGACACTAATTGTAAGGAAGACTGACATTTATATTAAAAAACTATTCGTCGGCAAGTGAGTCAAGTGAACCCACGGTATTTAGCCATAGATTTATAATCCTAAGAACTTCGTTGTTCTTTGAATCTCTAAAAATTTCATTGAACACAATAGTTTTAGTTTGCTGTTTTGTTACATATTTGTCAAGAAATAAGTAAACGAATCTAACTAAGATGGTGAATAAAGATATAACTCTTCCTCTCCAGACTGTACAGAGCCAAAGTTTAGTGGCCGTACCTTTTAAGGAATTTTTTTATCTTCAGCTTTTCAATTATATTTCGTCATTTACCCTCTCATCGTATCCATCTTTAATGAAACATGGCGAGATAAGCTTGTTATATCCTAGGATAACCAGCACTGTAATGCTTTCTAACAAACTTGAGAATTGAGTTTCTTTTCTTTTTGTTGTCTTAAACAACTATATTTTCATTATATTTTCTGTGAAAATATAATTAATTATTATAATTTATTATTGTCATTAAAAATATAAAAATTCAAGAAAATTGCTTTTTTTCCTTCCTATGTAAATGTAATGTTGCAGTTCACTATAAGAATATCACACATATGATCAAACTATCAGATCTATGACACCACATCTGCCCGTGGATCATTTTAGACGGAGAATTTATACATGAATTATTTATTGAATTTCCGCAGTTCGAGTTACACATAACAATAGGAGAGTTATGCTGAAGACCTTCTCTACTTTCTCTCCTCTCACGATTCATTGTGAACATATCTACATTCTTGGTCATTCCTTTATTATTTTTTTGAAGTACCAGTTCGGGCAGAGGAGTGATAATCTTGATTGCATCTGTCTTCTTACGAGTATTTGCGTATGTGTCCGTCCAGTAATCTTAGTCATGTCAATCTCGGCGATGTTAGCAAGTTCACTAAGTATATTGACCGTCAGATTTGAGCAACGCAATATTCCAAAAGCCCTAATTTTTCTCTCAGCTAGGCCATTGCTTTGAGGGAGACATGGACTAGTTCTGATCTGTTGCATCTCATTGAAATTGCATAAGAATTTGGATTTGGGAAAAGAGAAGGTTGGCCCATTTTCCAACAACAAGATATTAGGGAGCCTTAATCTAGCAAAAATATTTTGCAGCAATATAATATTCCAGTGACTTACGACCTGGAACTCTCCGACTTGGTTTTCATTTAGGGATTTCGCCGGTAATATTTTTCAACATTACACACACTAGAACTAAAATTGTTATGCCTATATATAATTTCTATTTTACAGTGGTTAATCAAATTAAAATTTCTTATTCAATTAAAAATTTTCAAATTTAAAGTTTTATATAATACACGCAAAAAATTAGACCGCAATCAATTCAAAACATGATAATTTTTGTATAGAATAATGAATTTGAAATAAATTGCGTTAANATAAAGTGAGTATGGTAATTCTGCAAATGGAAGCACCAGTATGAACCACGATATAAGAGATAATGTCGGCAAGTGGTGATTTTAAAAATTATTTCTTCAAAATTTATTTATTAAATGATCCTTTCCAAAAATAAATACTCTTTTCCTGTTTATTAAGATTATTGCTCTAGCGCAATTATTCACAAAATAAATGGTCTAATTCTATTTATAAATTACTCCTTGCAAGTTCAGAAAATTACAGTGATTCTGTTACAAAATTACAGTGATTGATGGCTGAAAAATAAATTTTACAAAATCACCACCAAGAAATAAACCCAGAAAAAATGCCTATTAAAGATATATTAAGGTGTAACATATTTTACAGTTTAAAAGAGGTATAAATGTTTTTTTAAATAATTGTTAAACTTGCCTGAGATTTTGCTTCTAAAATGTTAACAATTAATCACTAATAATTTATCTTAACCTCTCATCATAACCCCTATTATTTGTTTTTAAGGAAGAAAAAAGGATAAAAGCATAACTTCAAGCATTGACATATAAAATAACTTGAGGAGAATTGTCTTTATAATATTGCTCCCTTTTCTTGGTGATCTTGGAATTAGGCCAGATTGCTACGGGCCACTTTGAAGAGGAATTAGTAAGAGGAAATTAGGACATGGGTTATCGGCGCTTCAAAATAATTGTAGAGGGTAGAGTTGAACACTCAAAAGTAAGTATTTGTATTAATTAGAACAGTAAAATTCATCGCATGGGGAGTGGCTCTCCAGCAATCACCCCTCTTTATTCTACGGAACAGTGTTGCAACGTGTTCATTTTGTTTTGTTTTTGCACATGCCATGAGTAAATTTAGATTAAATTGCCTTTCGTCTGTCCATAGCTTGAAGTTATTTTCTTGAGATTGTTTATAGAATTCAATATAGTATGTTATAATTTAAAATAGACCCGAGGTAGCTATTTATTTTCAAATAGTTTTAACTTTAGTTGTTAGTACCACTAATACGTTATTGTCCATTTATCAGATTATTTTGAGTAGCACAATATCAAAGCTATTTAAGACTTAAGTGAAAATTAGCAGTCCATGTTATTTTGAAATAATATCTTAAAATAATAATCTCATATTATTTAAAAAAAAAAAAAGAATGGTCCTATAAGCTAGATTGTATAATTTTACTAATTTTTAGTGCAAGGGAACAGAATAAAAAATCTAACTGTCCCAGCCAGGACTCGAATTTGGATCTCCTGCTATCCGGGCCGGTGTATTTACCAATTATGCTACCGGACTAGTCTAATAAGTTATTTAATTACCCGCACTAGTGTCGAGAGTCTAACCTCCGAGGCTGACGAATATATACCATGGTAGTCTTATTCTCGGAGGAGCTGACATTGTCAAGCTGTTTAAATGACTCTCGTTATTTACTTTTAAATTTGAATTTTATGAATATTATTTATTCGTAGTATTTAATCCCATGTAAATATTAACTATTTTTAGTGCAAGGGAACAGAATAAAAAATCTAACTATACCAGCCAGGACACGAACCTGGATCTCCTGCTATCCGGGCCGGTGCATTTACCAATTATGCTACCGGGACCAGGCTGATAAGTTAAGTCCTTTGCCTCGGAGGTTGGACTTTTGACACTAGTGTGGGGAATTTAATAACCTACCTCACTGGTCCCGGTAGCATAATTGGTAAATGCACCGGTCCGGATAGCAGGAGATCCAGGTTCGAGTCCTGGCTGGGACAGTTAGATTTTTTACTCTGTTCCCTTGCACTAAAAATTAGTAAAATTTACGTGGGATTAAATACCACAAAAAAATAATATTTATGCTAGATTGTATATTTTGAGAATGGTTATACCGATAGAAACAATATTTTTGAATAATCCGTTAAATTAATTTATACAAATATACAGTAAATGAAAGATAACTTCTTTACATAAATACTGTATTTGTTGGGGTATTTAATCCCACATTAAATTTATACAATAAATGAAAGGGAATTTAAAAAAAATCTTACTACCTCAGCCGGGACCCGAGTCCAGATCTCCGGTTTTCCGGTTTAATAGTAAAACAGATGATTAATTAACTTGCTGGCTTCGGTGGTGTAATTGGAAACATGCCAGCCCGGTAAGCAGAAGATCCGGGTTCAAGTCCCAGCTGAGGTAGTAAGATTTTTTTATTCTACTCTCTTGCATTTATTGTATAACCTATTTACTTATATAATAAACAATTAAGTCATAATTCAGCTGATATTGTATATGCAATGGCTCGCATATTCTTAGTTAGTAGTAATCCGTTCTAATATTTAGATCACAATGACATACTTTGACCCTGACTTTAAATCTCTTCCACCACCTCATTGGACTCCAGCTCCGTCAACAACTCTAATGCCGAAATGAAAATTCAATTATGAATTCACAAAAAAAACTTTGAAATAATCATTTAAAACACAAGTTCCGGACTAAAACTTTTATACATCATTCAAGCAATGTAAATATTAACTTTTTCAAGTTTTAATATCTCGTGATGGCCCCTTGACCTCCTGGGGACATAGTCTGTAAATAATTTGAGAGTGGTGTCATTGGTCACCTTCTCTCCTCATGCGATTGACATTGAATGTCTTTTTTTTCTTTTTTCTAATTCATTGTGGTGATCAAATTACAAAATGTTTTAATTTAACAGAATCTAATAAATGAATATAAGTTTAATAATAAAAAAATATCTCGAAGTTTTTGTGTTTCATATTAGACACTGTTTGGAGAGAAAAAACACTCTTCTAAGATGAATTACCTTGCCTACCTGAGAGATAGTGTTTTCGCTTTTGTAACTTTACGATTAGTACTTCAGTTTAAGTCCTGAATTACATTTTTACTTACAATTCAAACTTCATCTGTTTTTAGTCAAAATTTTTTAGTTTGGATTCGGTCAAAGCATATTAAAAAAATTATTTTCAATAAAACGTGTATTTTTTAATTATCTTTTGTTTTGGCTTAAATTGTAAGCCATCTTCAGAATTTTTTTTATATACATTGACCAAACCTCAACAAAAAAATCTACTGACAATTACAGTAAAAAAATTCTCCATTTAATCTGGGTTTTTTTTATGGTACTGTGAGGATCTCAAATATCCAAGTAAACATTGACCAATGAGAGATTGAGCCAAAAATCAATAAATTGTAAGCCATCTTCAGAATTTTTTTTATATACATTGACCGAACCTCAACAAAAAAATCTACTGACAATTACAGTAAAAAAATTCTCCATTTAATCTGGGTTTTTTTTTCAAATTTTTTCCAAATAATTTATCTTCAACAATGACTAGGAAGAGAAATAATGACCCTAAAAGTGTCATTTGCCATAAATATGAACAGATAAGATGAAATAACTTCCAACCTAATTATCTTAGGTATGTAATAACGTCTTATTACTATCAAACATATTTTGTTAGTATAGCTTTCTCATCGCGGGACTCAGGAAGTGATTGCGGAAGAGACGAAAGAGCCTACATGTACTTAGCATACATTCCTTGATGTAGTACATTTTTAACGGAGAAAGAGAGTGTGAGAGAGGGTAGATATGAGAGAAACAGAGATAAGAATGAATAATGGGGATGGAGATGAAGAGAGACAAGATTGAGAAACGGTAGAGAGTGGAAAAAGAGTAGGCGTGAAAAGGAGAAAAGAGAGAAGGGTGAGAGAAAATATATTAATGCGACAGTAAGAGAAGGAAAGAGAGTGATGTAGGTGGAAGGAAATAGAAAGAAATTTTATAAAAATTTAGATAAGATTTTTAATAATTTTATTATACTGGAGTAGTTCTTTTACATCATTTTTTTTAAAGGGAGAAAGAGAAAGATAGATAATTCAAAATTATAAAATTAGTTAGAGAATTTTAGGGGAAATTATCGCTGCGCCATACATAGCAATTTTAACAAATACCCAATAAATTTCACACACAAAAAAATGGAATACAGTTTTTTACTGTAAAGATAATTACGGTAAAAAAAAACTCTCCATTTAAACTTATAAACAAACTTGGGGTGTTTCTACAATGTTCACCTCTTCACTATCTTGAGCGAACCCCCCCACCCAAAAAAAAAAAACATCTACTAAAAAAACAGAATTTCTGTGGTATTTCTTTCCCTCTTGGCCACACTTCAATGTAATTGTTTGTAAAGACTTATAACGTCTATACGTTTTTTATCGTAATAAAATGAACAATTTTTTAAGTGCTATCTTTGATTTTTTAAAATTTTTTTTTACTAAATCTAAAAAAATAATTAAAGAAAAAAATTTAAAAATTTTTTTTTCATAAAGTGCTCAGCTCATAAACAGCATTTGTTAAATTTTATTTAATATAAAATTGAGATAATTAAGTAGTTTGAGAGTTGAATTTTTAAATTGCTTTAATTGCCAAGCGGTTTAATAAATTGGCTTGGAGTTATTATCATTTTGGCTTTGCATTTATTATTCTTTAATTTTTTTCTTCTCGAATAATCCAATGCGGATATAGTGCAATGATTAATAATTTTCAAAATATTTATTGTTAGAAAAATTCGAAAAGGCACAATAAAAATTCTTGAAAGACATTCAACAATTTTGTCTACTTATTAAAAATATGTAAAAACATTTACAAAAATAATTTTTTTCGTTGCCAGACACCTTTTTACAGAAATTTCTGCACAAGGTACAAACTTTCTTATGCAGGACTTCATATTCATTTTATTTGTGATTTGGGTGACAGCTACTTTTTAGTAAAGATATTTCTTTTGGTAATTGATCAATCCAACCTCACAAAACCGTCGTTTATTGTCCCGAGAACAACGTATTTTATTCTACCTGAATTTAAAAACTAACCGGTTTCATATTATGAGGTTAAAAAGGAATAAAAATTCATTCAATGATCTTTTCTCGGTGTCACAGGTTTACATCCTGTGACGGCTTATTAAGGGGTAACTGGAGAATGAAAATCGGTGCACATTCTCCATACAGCTCTCAAGAAGTTATCACAGGATGTGGGAAAACTCGTGGTCAAAAACAATTCATTGCCAAATTCTTTTAAAATCAATGTTATTATTATTTGTAACAATAATAATATTGACTTTTGTTTTGTTTGATTAATTATAACTTTGTTTGAGAGGCCCCACGTACAAAAAGAGGTACTCCAGTGCCATAATTGCCAACAACTTTGGACATACCAAAGCCGGCTGCAATTATAGCCTGCGGTGCGTAAAATGTGGCGGTCCGCACCACACCAGCAACTGCCGAAAGAGACGGGAGGAACCTGCTACTTGCGCCCATTGCTCCAAAAACCATCCTGCTAGCTACAGGGGCTGCGATGTATACAAGCAGATCAAACAAAAAGTATACAATCAACAAGTATCATTGCAGCAACCTGCAACCCAAACTTGCGCCCACAGCTCCCCTCAGCAGGAGACAAATCCCTTTGGATTGCTACTCGCAGAATCCTTAAGAGCCATGAGGCTTCCACTCTCTTGCGTCGAGGAGATGGTTCCTGGGCCTCAGAAATACAAGAACTCAATCGACGATATGGACTTCTATGCAGATTCATGAATAAAAAATCCAATTTTACGATAGAAAACAAACTGACGCTCTACAAAACTCTGGACCTGCGAAGTAGAAATCTTGTGTGCCCACAAATCTTCCAACATCCAAAGAATCCAGTCCTTTCATTCCAAAACCCTGCGAATAATTGCAAATTCTCCCTATTACGTATCCATTTCAGTATTGCGTTGACCTTCATCTGGAACGGATCAGCTAAGTACACTAACCTAACCTTCTCATTCTTGCTCTCTTTTATATTTTACTCCCCTTTTTCTTTTTAAATTTATTATATTATTTTCGTTTTATTTTATTTTATTTGTATTATAATTATTAAAGGTATTTCCTTTGATAATTGTAATGGAGGGTTCCATTTGGGGCTCTTCAAGCCCCAAACGGAAAAAACAAAGAACATTTGAAACTCAAATTATTAAAAATGTTCAAGAACATCCCTTTAAGCATGTCAAACAAAAAACTATATTTGTTCTATTTTCGAAATCAGGAGAGGGAGACCTTAAAAACGTCCCACCTTTTATTATTAATAAAGCTATCACGGCCTGTGCCGGTGAAGTTGTTAATATTAAAAAACTTAGAGATGGGAGCATCCTAGTTGAAGGTCATAACGACATTCAATCTTCTAAATTATTAAAGTTAAAATCATTTTAAGATTTTCAGTAAAGGCAGAACCACACCAAAGATTAAATAGCTGCAAAGGGTTAATATATTCTTCTGAATTATTGTGTGTTTCAACAACTGAGATATTATCTGAATTACAAACACAAAACGTAGTGGAAGTTAAACAAATCATTAATAAATTAAGAGGTCCTACTCCTAGATTTATATTAACCTTTTGTTCACCTCACTTACCTGCATATATAAAAGCCGGCTATCTTAAATTAAATGTCACTCCATACATACCAGCCCCTCTTAGGTGTTTTAATTGTTATAAATTTGGACATATCACAGGCACTTGTGGTATCACATTACCTAATTGTAAAAAATGCTCACAAAATGGTCATACTGATATGAATTGTAGTAACTCTCCTTTTTGTATTAACTGCAATGGAGAACATGAGCCCTTACATCCTCAATGCTTGTCCTATATTAAAGAAAAAGAAATAAAAAAAATCCAGGTAACTAAAAAAGTTACTTATAATATAGCAAAAAAACTTTATTTTGAGTCTCAAGCTCCTACATTTAGTCGCTCTTACGCACAAAAAGTAGGTGAAAATATATTCACATCGAATAATAATAATGTAATTAATAATACAGCACAGATCACTATAAAGAAAACACATACTGTCTCAATACAAACAGAAAATGTGCCTGACCAGGTTATAACCAGCAGGACTGATAACAGCCGGCATCTAAGCTGCCAGCTCGACCTCCCCCTCCAACCCCCCACCCCTCACTCCCCTCCCAGGCCTCAGCGCCTCACCCCACCACCCGGCCCACCTGCTAGATGAGGCGCCCTTGCTATCTTTCTCTCCTGGACAGAAAACCATATCCCCCCCTGCATCTCATAACCAGCAGGTCTGATAACAGCCGGCCTCTAGCTGCCAGCTCGACCTCCCCCTCTAACCCCCCCACCACTCACTTCTCTCCCAGGCCTCAGCGCCTCACCCCACCCCCCGGCCCACCTGCTTGAGGAGGCGCCCTTGCTATCTCTGTCTCTGGACAGAAAACCATATCCCCCCTGCATCTCAGAACCAGCAGGTCTGATAACAGCCGGCCTCTAGCTGCCAGCTCGACCTCCTCTCTAACCCCCCACCAATCACTCCCCTCCCAGGCCTCAGCGCCTCACCCCACCCCCCGGCCCACCTGCTAGAGGAGGCGCCCTTGCTATCTCTGTCTCCGGACAGAAAACCATATCCCCCCCTGCATCTCATAACCAGCAGGTCTGATAACAGCCGGCCTCTAGCTGCCAGCTCAACCTTCCCCTCTAACCCCCCATCCCCGTCCTCGTCGACCCCCTGTCCCTTGGTTCAATGATGAATGTAAAGAAGCCAGACGAAAAAGAAGGCAAGCATTAAGGCGATTCCAAACAAATATGAACCAAGAAAACTTGGTTGAGTATAAGCGTCAGCGTGTTAGGTGCACATTCACAGAAAATTTAAATATGTCCACCCCGACCAAAACTGTTTGGAATGCCATAAAAAACATCCAAGGAAAACATACAAATGTACTGTACACATTAGACTGTAACGGAACACTTACTGACGACCCTTCTCAAATATCAGAGGAATTTGCCAATTATTACAAAAAAAAATGTTTAACAAAGAATATGAAGATGAATTTCAAAAATTTAAAGAAAATACAGAAAAAAAATACATCAACTTTAATAGTAACAATGACGAAGATTACAACCGACCTTTCACAAACTGGGAACTGAACTCTGTCTTAAGAAACTTGAAGGGTTCTTCACCAGGCCCTGACGGTATTCATTATAAAATGATTTATAATTTACCTATCAGTACATAACCCTGGTTGCTACAGTTTTTAATTACGTTTGGGTTTATTGGGAAATTAGCAGAGCTCATACCCATTCTAACGAGTGGCAAAGATAAGCACCAAGCCAGAAGTTACCGCCCAATTTCCTTCACTAGTTGCTTATGCAAGGTTTTAGAACGCATGGTCAACAAACGTCTAAATTGGCTGTTAGAGAGAAATAATTTTATCCCAATGTCAAAGCGGGTTTAGGAAAAACAGATCTACTGTCGATCACTTGGTGCAGCTAGAAGGCGAATTACAATATACTTTTCTACAAAAACAGCAAGGCATAGGAGTATTCTTTGACGACGAGGCGGCATATGACCGAGTCTGGAAACATGGGGTACTTTTGAAACTATATAAACTAGGTCTCAGAGGTTCCCTCCCAATATATGTCCGCCAATTTTTAGAGAGCCGTGAGTTTAGGGTTCGTGTAGGCAACATAACCTCAAACATATATAAACAAAAAAATGGCCTCCCCCAAGGTTGTGTCCTGAGTACGACCCTTTTTCTCGTGTCGGTTCAAGATTTCGTGAAGGATTTACCTCGAGGAGTAAAACTTTTCCAATTTGTCGATGATATAGCAATTTTTCCCTCGGATCCGACATACAGCATGTTGCTTCATTACTCCAGAATGCGATAGACAGAATCTACAAAACAGCAAATTCAATTGGTATGACCTTTTCTACGAAAAAAAACAAAGTGCATCCACTTCTCTCGAAGAAGAAATACTCGAGAACTGCCTCATCTTAAATTAAAAAATTCAGTTATACCGTATATATCTTCTAATAAATTTCTGGGATTGATTTTTGACAAAAGGCTATCCTGGGAACCCCATATTAGACAATTAAAGGATAAATGCAACACAAAACTAAACCTGCTAAAAGTATTGGGGTCAACAAAATGGGGAGCAGATAGAAATACAATGCTCAGAGTGTATAAAGCCGTAGTGTGCTCTAAGATGGACTATAGATGATTTGTTTTTGCCTCTGCTCGCACTCCGATTCTAACCAGTTTAGACAGTGTCCATCATTCAGGAATTAGAATTGCTACTGGCGCCTTCCGTACCAGTCCCATTCTTAGTCTCTGCTCAGAGGCCGGAGTACCACCTCTTATATTTAGGAGACACATGTTAGCAATCAACTACATATCCAAACTTTATTTTAATTCAAAAAACCCTGCTTACAAATATATTTTTTCACCAAAGTTCATCAGAAAATTCCAAGAAAGCCCTTCAGCAACCTTACCACTTTCGTTACGGATATCTAGTGTAACAGAGGAGTTTAAATATTTTATTATTAATCCCTCATCTTCTCATATCTCCCCATGGACGCGAACTAAACCTAATTGTGTCCTAACCCTCTCAAAACTTAAAAAATCCAGTACCTCCAGCTTAGAGTATCAAAAGATGTTTGACGATATCATCAACTCCCTTCCTACCCTTATATACACTGACGGCTCAAAAATGGAAAACTCCATTGGATACGCAGTTGTCACAGCCAACTCAACCCACAAATATAGAGACCATAATCTCAGTAGTATCTATACTGCTGAACTATGCGCAATTTTCTCAGCCATTCGCCTCTCGATGCCTACTCAACAAGACATTGTCATTGTGACAGACTCTCTAAGCGCCCTCCAGGGACTGGAGGACATGTACTCCAATCATCCAGGCGTAACGCTCATCCAGGAGTATATTACTATGTTGGCAGAAATGAACAATACAGTTCACATCGTATGGGCCCCAGGCCATGTTGGAATAACGGGTGACGAACTTGCCGATCTAGCTGCTAAAATCTCTGTCACACTCTCCTTACCATAGAGAACAGTTTCTAACCCCTAGAGATATAGCCCAGCCACAGAAACAAAAAGTTTTAAATAATTGGCAAGCAATGTGGGATGAAAGTCCACCATCCAAGTTAAAAGGCATAAAAAAATCGACCAAAGCTTGGAGTTCTTCGCAACGCTCTAAAAGAAGAGAAGAAGTGGTAATGTGTCGTCTGCGCACTGGCCATACCCGAGTCACACATGAACATCTTATAACTAAAGAAGATCCTCCCAAATGCTCTTATTGTAAGAACCACCTAACAGTAGAACACATCTTTTCATTATGGCCCAAGTTTCATCCAATGCTTGAAAAACATAAAGTTCCTTTGACATAGCCGATGCCCTTGGGGATGACGTCACTACTATAACCATGGTCGTTGAGCGCCTCTAAACCACAAACAACAACGTTTCCATTTCGTCCCTTCAACACGATCTTAACATCCCTTTTGTTGAAGACTTAATTCCCGCTTCATCCTTTTCTGCAGTAAACTGCCATACCATGCTAATCCACTAGCACAGACTATATCTTATAATTCCAACCCCTACAACCCTCCCCGTCGACTCAAACGAAGATGGCCCCGTGACATAGTCTGTAAATAATTTGAGAATGGTGTCATTGGACACCTTCTCTACTCATGTGATTTACATTGAAAGTCTTTTTACTTTATTTTGATCAAATTACAAAATGTTTTTTATTTAACAGAATGTAATAAATAAATAAGATTTTAATAAATAGAACTTATAAATTTTAATTTAAATAACTTGTCAATCACTGTTATCGAAAGCACATAATTTGTTCTATTTTGTATCGTTCTGGTCTTTGGAGAAGAATGTGATGCGTAGAAAATATATAATTAAATGAAAAGATAACTTAGTGAAGGTCAGGTAATGCGGTTTACACCAATAAGCATAAATAATTGAAACAAGCAAAGTATAGAATTTTTTAAATAATTAAATAAAGCTCGTAAAATTTTTCTGAAATAAATAAGCTCAGATTAGAAATAATTAAAAATAAGAATTAAATTATTTAAATCAATGCTTTATAAACTTTGCTGGTTTTATATTAAAAGGTTTAAAAAAGAGTTTTTAGAATTTGAATGGTATAGAAATTCCTCCCTTAACTTAGAGAAAAAGGTAGTCAAACCACCACAGCAATGGTGTCATGCAGGAAATTAAAGAATGACTGCAGGCGCGCATTCCTTTCCCTTAAAGGAAAATAAGTTAATGAAATTTGTAGGGCAACCATTTAGGTGGGGTTTAAATTTCATTGTCTGCTGTGTCTTCATCATCTTTCAATATTGCTAGGTCATCTTCAAATATATATATATA
>KZ807440.1:198572-211319 GCA_000696205.2 Oncopeltus fasciatus
ACAATTAGTCCTTCCTCTCCCACTTATTGGCCCTCTAACGTAACTTCTTCATGTGCAAAAACCTTAATCCTCTTAATTATTCTGCTTCTACCCAAAACGAACTCTCTTCTGACCACAGCCCAGTCCTCCTTTTAGGTTATCCTTGACCCCTATTCCAAAACAATCCCCTCCCTCCCTCAACAATGGCCCAGTCGACTGGACCTTGTTTAGAACTCTCATAGAAGAGTCTCTTGACCTCAGAATATCTCCGAAGACTTGTGACGATTTCAATGATGCTGTACAGTCCTTTACCATAAACTTTCAACAATGCACATGTATGGCTAATCTTTAACTAAAATTTATTAAATACCTTTTTGATTCCCCAAAACCACTCCCAGATTCGCTTAAAATCGACACCCCAGAGATCGCAAAAACCTTAAATCGTCTTTCCAGGCTCGTATATAAAAAATTAGGTGCTTTACGAAATGAGCCTTTTAATGCTCATCTGTCTACCCTCTCTGCAGGAGTCAAATTCCTCTGGATTGCTACTCGCAGAATCCTTAAGAGCCATGAAGCTTCCATCCCTTGCGTCAAGGAGATGGATCCTGCGCCTCTTCTGACAAAGACAAGGCTGAAATGTTTGCCCAGCACCTCAAGCAAACATTTACTCCTCAATCAGATCCCTTAGACCTGTCCAATGCCGCGGAGACTGAGGTGTTCCAGGACATACCATTACCTATGTCTATATCACTCATAGCAGTAACACCTTCCGAGGTTTGTTTATTGGGGATTTATGGCGCTCAACTGCAGAGGTTATCAGCGCCCTCCATATTTTATTAACCTTAAGTTGATCTTGTCACAGGCCACATCCTGACGGACAGAGACAGACAGAGCCCACCCCGCGGCGCCTCGCGGCCCATCATTTTAATAGAATATAAGGTCCATCATTGCTTTAGGCGACAGCCCTGTGAAAGAGTATGTGCTCGGTTGGACCAAGCCGACCACATCCCCCAGGGCGCCTCATGAGCGCCAGCAAGACGCCGCGGAGAAAGCCCAGCCCACCCCCGCCAACGCCACGACGGGCCTGCATCCTATTGTTTCTCTAAAAGGAAGTCATAAAAATTGAGTATGATTATTTGTGTTTAATTAATCTATTCGTTTAGTTTATTTGGTTTTGGAAAAGTTATTGAACATTACTATTTGTGTATTAGTTTCAGCAAATATATTCATAACTAGAGAATCAAGAGGCCCCACGGACACAGCAACCCCCAACGGCCCGCACCCGCGGAGCCGGGCCGCTCCCCCAACCATTTCAGGCCCATTATGTGGGATTTATTTAACAGCCTGGGACGAGGATGTGCTCGGTGTGCCAATCCGACCACACCCTCCAGGCAGCTTTTGAGAAGGAGCGAGCACGGCTCCGCCAGACGTGCCAAGGGGGCCCCACACCAGAATGGACCCCTCGAATCATGTCATTAGTTGATTTTGCATTCTAAATTTAAGCTAGTGGTTCACAGTTAAAGGTGATCATATAGGGATGTGTATCTCAAGAATTTGATTACGTTGTTTATGTTTTCTTCGTTATTACCGAGTGTTGTGGATATAGTGTTTGTGAGATTGAATTTATTAAGAAGATCAGTGTAATAGTGACATTCGGAAAATATATGTAGAATTGAAAGTTGCATTTGACACTTAGTGCATGTTGGTGGTTCATCTCTACTAATTAGAAAACCGTGAGTAAGTCTGCTATGGCCTATTCGTAGACGCATGATGGCTACCTCTTCTTTTCGATTTTCACGTTCAGACGTCTTCCATGGTTTGACTGTTTTCTTTAGTAGTTTGAGTTTACTTTGTGGGGATTCATCCCACAGTGACTGCCAGGCCTTTGATATTTTTTCCAATAGTGGAATTGCGATATCTCTGGGGGTGACGAAAATTCTTTCTGGTATTTGTAAACTCAGGGCACTCTTTGCGGCTTGATCAGCCAGTTCATTTCCTTTTATACCGCTATGTCCTGGTATCCAAATTAGGTGCACAAATTTTCCAATAGCATTCAACATAGCAATATATTCCTGGATGCGTATGACACTGGGGTGAGTTGAGTAAATATCTTCCAGTCCTTGTATTGCACTAAGTGAGTCGGTGGCAATAACGATATGGTTTTTATTTGTAGACATACAATTGTACAGACCCGCGGCAATAGCACATAACTCTGCAGTGTATATACTACATAGTTGGTGAAGCCTATATTTGTACGTTGTGTTAGCAGAGACAACAGAGTAACCGGTTGAGAATTCATTTTTGGATCCATCAGTATAAATTAGCGTGTGGTCTGGAAGGGTTTTGACTATGTTTTCGAATTCTGTCTGATAATGTTTGAATTCGGAAGGGTTTTTCTTAAAATTCAACAAAGTTGTTATAATCTGGGGTTTAATCTTTTTCCAGGGTGGTACTTGTGTTTCTACAGTTTCTGGTTTCATTCTTTTCAGTGTTTCGGTAGCTTCATGATATCGGAGAGATAGAGGTAACGTGGCTGATCTTTTCTCAAGAAATTCGTTTCTATATTTAGGTTTGAAAATATAGTTGAAGGCAGGATTATTGGGATTCATAAATATTCTCGAGATGTAATTTACTGCAAGCATATGGCGTCTGAATAGTAGAGGAGGGATACCTGTTTCGGCACACAAACTCAGTACAGGGCTTGTACGAAATGCACCTGTAGAAATTCTAATGCCTGTATGGTGTACTGTGTCTAGACTGCATAGAGTTGTAGTTCTTGCTGATCCATAGATAAATGCTCCATAATCCAACTTAGAGCAGATCATCGCTTTGTAAACTTGAAGCATTGTACGGCGGTCTGCTCCCCACCTTGTTCCACTCAGTACTTTAAGTAAATTTATTTTATGTAAGCACCTTTCCTTCAGTTCTTTAATGTGTGGGGTCCAAGTTAAACGTTTATCGAGAATTAATCCGAGAAATCTACATGTTTGAACATAAGGGAGTAGTCTATCGTTGAGTTGTAGGTTGGGTAATTCAGTTGGATTTTTTTTACGTGAAAAATGGAGACATTTTGTTTTCTGTGTTGAGAATTTCATACCTATTAGATTTGCAGTATGTGAGATTTTGTTTATGGCTTCTTGTAATTTTCTTATTATGGTTTGTAAATCATGACCACGACAAAATATTGCTAGGTCATCCACGAATTGGAAAATTGTAACTCCCCGCGGTAAACTTATGTTGAAACATGACACCGCCACTAGGAAAAGAGTGGTGCTGAGAATGCACCCTTGTGGCACCCCATTTTGCTGTTCATACCTTTTTGAGGTGTGGTTCCCAATTCGGACTCTGAATTTCCGATCAAGTAGGAATTGCTTCACGAAAATTGGAAGGGATCCTCTAAACCCTAATTCATATAATTTAAGGAGTATTCCATGTCTCCAAATGCGATCATATGCTGATTCGGCATCAAAGAATACCCCTACTGCATGTTGCTTTTTTAAAAATGTATATTGAAGCTCTCCTTCTATTTGCACTAACTGATCCATAGTTGATCTTCCCTTTCTGAAGCCACTTTGAATGTTGGGTATTGCTTGATTTTTTTCCAATATCCATACTAATCGTTTGTTGACCATTCGTTCAAAGACTTTACAAATGCAACTAGTTAGTGATATCGGTCGGTAGCTGCTTGCTTGCCGTTTGTCCTTTCCTTGTTTGTGGATGGGTATTAGTTCAGCAAGTCTCCATTCATTTGGGAATTGGCCAGTTTTCCAAATATGATTGTAAAACCGTAGAAGCCAATTTTTAGCTTCAGGGGGCAAGTTCTGAATCATTTTATAGTGTATTTTGTCTGGGCCGGGTGAGGAGCCTTTTAGGCTTTTTAGAACTATTGTCATTTCTTCATTCGTGAATGGAGTATTATAGTCTTCTTCATTATTACTGTTAAAGTTAATTTGATTATTTTCGTGTGTCAGTTTGTATTGTTGGAATTCATCGTCGTAATTTGCATTGAAAATGTTTCTGTAGTGTCTAGCAAATTCTTCCGTTATTTTTGTCTCGTCGTCCGTAAGTGTTCCGTTACAGTTTAGTGTGTATCCATAATTGTTAGATTTTCCTTCAATTTTTTTAATAGCGTTCCAGACAATTTTGGTCGGTGTATTTTTATTTAATGATTCTAAAAACTGATGCCAAGAAATTTTTTTATTTTCATTAATGATTCTACGGCATTTGGCCCGTTGTCTTTTATATTCTATTAGGTTTTCGGTTGTCATATTATTTTGGAATTTTCTAAGTGCTCTTCTTCTGTTTTTAATTGCTTGTTTGCATTCATCGTTAAACCAGGGGACTCTTGGTCGTTTGGGTTTTTCTGAGGATTGAGGGATTGTTAAAGTGGCTGCTTCGATTATTGCCCTGGAGATTTGTGTGTTTCCAATGTCAGCGTCAAGTGTCTCTGGGTTTACTGTTGGTGTAAGTAATGTATTTGTGTATGTAGACCAATCAGCTTTATTAATTAGCCATGTTTTGTTTCTTGTTGTCTGCTTATGATTTTTGTCAATTGTGATTTTGATAGGGAAGTGGTCACTCCCATGAAGGTCTTCAAGAGGGACCCAAGATATTTTAGTGTAGAGTGAGGTAGAGGAGGCGGCAATGTCTATGGCTGAGTAAGTCCCGTAACTAGAACTCAAGAAAGTTGGTTCAGCTGTATTGAGCAGCAAGAGATTACAGCTGTCAAGAAATTCTTTTATTAATTTTCCTTTTGTATTGGTCGAGGTTGACCCCCAAATTGTGTTATGAGCATTAGCATCGGATGCAAAAAGTAGTGGAGTTGGTATTTGTGCTATTAAGTTTTGTAGGTCTGTTAAATTTATCTGTAAGTCAGGTGGGAGGTAGATATTGCAAATAGAGAAGCTGATTGAAGTGTGTATTTTAGTGACAACTACCTGAAGATTACTTTGGACAGGGATTATCTCGGAGTGAACGGATTTAGATATGGCTGTAAGTACTCCACCGCTCGCTCGTTCTCTTATGGGTCCGTCTGTCCTATAAATATCATAGTCTTTAAGTGTAAATGTGTCGTTAGGTCGTAAGTGAGTCTCTTGTAAAATAATGGTAGAGGGATTATATTCATTAATAATTAATTTAAGGTCGTTAAAATGAGATCTAATACCATTACAATTCCACTGAATATTTAACATGTGACAAACTGGGGTATATTCGGAAGGAAGAAATATGGTGAAATCTCATACCCGAAAAATTGTCTTTAATTATATGGAAACATATGGACAGACAAAAATTTATTCCTGTAAAAGGATGTGTATAGATATTTATGAGTATAAGTGTACTCATAAAAGTGTATTTTGCAGTATACTCGTCATACATAAATACAAACGGATATATGAACAGTGAAAAGTAGTGGGAAAGTAAACTTATTTTTCTCTGCCTTATTTCAGTCGTTATTTTTTTATTTATTATTATTTTCTTTTTGTAAAATATAGGATAAATAGAGAGTAGAATAAATAAATAAATAGAGAAAGTAGAATAAATAAATTTAGATATTTGTTGGAAGAGAATGACTATATTACATGAGGTATTACATTTATAATTGTAAATTAAATTTGTCATTCTTCTGTCGGTTTTGTTGGAGAACGACTTCTCTGTTTACGGAGAGATTTTCTTCCTCTTTTTCCTTTAGATTCTGTCCAGCCGTCTAAAGAGATCGTACTGGACGAGTCTTGGGGTGGGGGAGGGTTCTCGTGTCTCCCTCGGCTTGCCGAACGAGAACGAGAAGTGAGAGGGGTGGAAGGGGAGGGTGGTAGTGGGGTAGAGGAGGGGGTCGTGGGCCTTGATATGCTCACGGGTGGGGAGGGTCGAGGGAGGGGAGATAAGGTTCTCGGGACCTCAGTAGGTGGGAGGGGGGATTTGGCTGTAGTAGCCAAGGTGGGGGGAAGTTTATCAGTTATCGAAACTGATAAAGGTAAATTGGTCTTAAAGACCGGGGGATTAGGTTTAGGTTCAAAATGATGGTTATCAGTTTGTATAGACACTGATTTCGATAAAATGCCGCTTTTGCGGCTCTCAGAAGACATTATATTATAAATATTATTTTTCTCTGCTATTTTGGCAAACGATTCAGAGAAGCAGGGGGCTGCTCTGTTCTTAAAAATTTTTCTTGCTTCTGCAGGGCTTTTATTTTCCTTAATTTGTATAGCTTTAATCTCCCTTTCTGCTATCCAAGTTGGGCAGGTTCGAGATAAGGGATGGTGAGGAGCTTTACAGTTAGCGCAAAATTCGCTATTAACGCAAATAGACTCTTCGTGATCAGGGGAACAACATTTTTTACACACTTTTTTATTGCATGTATTAGATGAGTGGCCAAATCGCAAACAAGAAAAACATCTAAGAGGGGAGGGGATAAACTTTCTTACAGGTAAATTTAAATAACCTGCTTTTATTTCAGTCGGCGTAGTAGGAGTGGAAAATGTGATTATATATGTGGGAGTTGGCTGGTTATCATTTCTTCTCGTTACTTGTTTTACGTCAATTACATTTTGAGATTTTAAATTTTCTAGAATTTCGACCGGCGTACTGCACATTAGGTCGTAATGTCGAATTACCCCCTTACTATTATTTAACTTTTCGTGAGGTACAGCGATTACTGATACTTGGTCAAAAAGGCTTTTTATTTTCAAGAGTTTTTGTGCCTGCCCATCATTGTATACCTGTACTAAAAGGGTGCCATCTCTTAATTTTTTAATTGTTTCAACATTACCTGCTATTCCCACTATAGCTTTTTCAATTAAAAAGGGGGAGACATTAGACAAATTACCTTCCCCTTCTTTTCGAATTGAAACATACTTTATTGTTTGCTTTGGGTGATTAAAACGCGATTCTTCATGTAGAAAAATCGGTTTTAATTTTTTTCGTCGCTTCGGACTCGGGGAGCTTTCCATCGCTCCCCGTGTTTTAAAACGTAGACTTTAAAAAAAGAAAAAATTAAAACAAAATAAAATATTATAACTAAAAAAAAAAGGAGTTAAAAATAAAGTTTTATATCTAGTAAATGAACTACAACAAGGTCGCTTATCTGTACTAATCCGGCAGAGCTCACAGTAGATCCTCTCTCGAAGGCGTACTATACACGACTGACCTTCCGAGGTCAAGTATATAATATTTGATTTAAGCATATAATATATGATTTAATCACTGGTCAATTTCTCTGTCATCTTCCCAAGAAAGCAATTATATGCCTTACCTACATCTATAATTGTATATTCCGAACTACACACTTCCCACTCCTCCGAAAATATTCGGACGTAACAATATTTCTGAAACCAAGTTATAACACCATATATCCCTTCATCCTACCGTCCTCTAAGTCTTCTTCCTTTACTTTCAAAGGTTTTCGAAAAAATTCTGTTAAACGACTAATGCCTTCCATTGAACTATACAATATCCTCCTAAATTATCAGTTCGGCTTTAGAAGTAAACATTCTACTGTCCAACAGGCGTTTTGCGTCATAGACTACATTTCCTCTTCCCTTGAGCGCAGAGACTACTGGAGCCTTTTTTTGGATGTTTCTCAAGCATTTGATTATTGATTATGATTGACCTTATCCTTAAGTCTTTTTTCTCTAATCGTTTCTTTAGGGTTCGACAAGGATTAGGTTACTCCGATTTCTACCATGTGGAAGCGGGAGTTCCTCAGTACCGAAGTCGGTAGTGTGCTTGGACCTATCCTATTTATCCTGCACACTGCTGACATCCCTACCTATCCAAGTACCCTCTTAACTCTATTTGTGGACGACAAAGCTATCCTATCCTCCCATCCCGATCCTAAAACTGCTTTTAAAATCTTACAAGATTATCTTGATATCATTCAAAAACAGTGTGGCAAATGGAGAATAAAATTAATGAAGCTAAATTCGTTCAAGTTAATTTACAATTTCGAAAGAAAAACTTTCTAAAGAAATTTAACATTATTCCTTCATCACTTTCAAATTCCGTTCGTCACCTGGTGTTCTATCACCACTCATGACTCACATGGAGTGAACATTCTAAGATTAAAAGACTAGAACTCAATCTACGACAAGAACAGACTCATGAATAGAAATTCCGATTTTACAATAGAAAACAAACTGACGCTCTTCAAGACATTACTACGACCGATCTGGACAATACGGAGTAGAAATCTAGGGTGCCGCCAAGCCTTCCAACATCCAACGAATCCAGTCCTTTCAATCCAAAATCCTCAGAATAATCATAAACGCTCTCTATTACGTAGCCAATTCCTTCCTTCACCACGATTTTAATATCTATTTGTTAAGGTTCTAATGTCTTATTAGCCTATTCTACATTAAACTGTCATTCCATACTAATCCACTAGCACAGGCCCTGTCTTCCAACTCTGACCCCTACAACCCTCCCCATCGACTCAAAATCGGGGCGCGTCCTCCAGGGGACATAGTCTGTAAATAAATTTAACCTTAAGATGAGCCTATCAAAAGTAAAATAGTCTTGAAGTCTCAAATAACATAAGAAGAATATACAAATGGGAAGTACTTTGAAATTGTATTGTATATAATGATATTGAATTCATTTTGGAAAATTGATAAGAGCGAAAGAACAAAAGAATAATAAGATAATAAATTTATTATTTCTCAACATTTTCATTTCTGAGAGGGTCGAGAACATATTTATTGTTGTTCCAGAGTATAATTTTTTTTTGTAGCAGCAATAATTTTGACTTATATTACAGTAAGCTCCTAAATAAAATGCAAGCTTGTTTTTAATATAATTTTACAATACAGTGAATGGTAAAAAAATACTAAAAATGACTGATGAAATCCTTCTACTTGTCACTTATATCTTAAACCCTTAAAATAAAATACTTTAATGAAGAATATGTTTCTCGTTGTCGTAACTCACTGGTCAGTGTCATTCTTGTCGAACACCGCTCCTCGATGACAGTGACAATTAGTAAGTCTATCGAATGATGTCTCATCTGATTTTCAGAACTATCAAGTGCAGTGATAGCTTCTTTATGATTTTAAGTGAGTATCTATTGAACAGATACGATTAACCGTTCATTGAGGTATTGGGATCCCTGTCATTACAAATCTTTAGGTGGCCATCGTAATGTCTCATTCATATAATGTTACTCAATGGAAATACCCATTTATTTACAACTCTCTGAACCACTGAATACACTATTCACAAATCGAATATCAATATCCATTACCATTCAATTCTATAGTTTTTATATTTAGATAAAGTTGCACCTCAATTGTAAGAAACGCCTGCGCCAACTAGGAGGAAAAGTTGTAGTAGCTGGCAAAGCAGTTGAGTCATGCGGGTAACTTTTGAATGACTGAAGGCGCGCATTCTCGTAGTAAGAGCATGTACTGGAGTAGTACATAGTTCTTGAGTTGTCATTTCAATAACTGGTGTCAATTCATGAACATACTCTTTTGAGTCTTGAATGACTATGTATTTTTTTTTCATCCATTGATACAATTTTAATTCAATTTAGAAGCTTTTTTTTTTTTTTTTTTATACAGCATTTGTCTAATAGATCATTTAATTTCGGGCTAAATCTATTTGTAATATGCAATGCTAATATGAAAAGATGTTACAAATAGCGGTGAATAGTCTCAAGACTCATAGATTGGTTTTCCATTGGAAAAAATATAGAAACTCTTTCGCTTTATAGAGCGATGAATTCTGAAATGAAACAGAAATAATACTACACACAACTAGTATACTAGTAGCGGGCAGCAATGTTTTTGCTAGAGAAAAAATTGGGGGTGGGGGAGACTCTTAAATTTGTTTGTCTAGTAAAACAAAATAAGCAAAATAACCGTCCCAATTTTCACGCAGTAAAATAAACACAAATGGTTTATCCAATTTCCACTGTAAACAAGTATGATACTATGTTCACGTAGGCTTCCACAGTCATCAGATGTATGTAATGTTTTTGATGGTTGCCGAGCTTTCGCACATCCTGTGATGGCTTCTTCAGGGCTGAATAGAGAATGAGAGCTGTCTTCAAATCCAGGGGTATTTATACCCGGCGCTGTCCGGTCCTTGGGCGAAGCCTGTCTTCCCATTGGTTGATCCTGTTTTTCTGCTCGCTGATTGGCTGGATCCTCTTATCGATTGGTTGGACCCTCTTATTGATTGGTTGGACACTCTTATCGATTAGTTGGACAATCTTATCGATTAGCGCTGGTTTCCAATTCTTGCTGAGCCTGTATCCATCCTCCCTGTTGATATTCCTAGGATTTTTCGCTATTTCGATGGCTTCTCTGATGGTCCGTCGATAGTAGTTGTTTTCCCAGGCCAATATTGAAGCATCTTCGAATTTGATGTGGTGGCTGGTGTTGGCGAAATGTTCTGCTAGAGCTGACTTTTCTGTACGTTCGTGTTTGATGTCTGCAATGTGTTCTTTTAGGCGTGTGTCGATCGTCCTTCCAGTCTCACCGATGTAAGTAGTTCCGCAGGAGCAGGGAATCTTGTATATTCCTGGAGTCCTAAGTCCAAGCTTATCCTTAGGTTTCGGAAGGATGTCTGTTATTTTTCTGTCGGTGCAGAACGTTGTTCTTATCTGGTGGTTCTTGAGTATACGGGCGATCTTCTCCGTTGTCCCTTTGACGTAGGGGATGGTCACTTGTCCTCGGAATTCTTCTTTTGCTTCCCGCTCTTCCCTGTTACGCTGCCGATTTCTCTTTCTCTGGACCCTGTTGATAGTGTTGCGGTCATAGCCATTTTTCATGAAGGCGGTCTTCAAATGTCTTCTTTCCTTCGGCAGTTGGGCAGGTTCTGAAAGTATCGTAAGTAAGTAAGTATGATACTAGTAGCGCATACAACCAATTAACAAAGAAACCTGATCATAATATCTACGATAATTTATCTAAAAGCCTCGATAAAATACTACAAAAACCTTACAGATTTCTACATAAACGAAACGATAACCAAGGGGTAAATGAAGTAGTAAAAATGCCAGAGTTTTCTACAATTTCTCGAAATGAGTTTGATGAAGACCTGATAGCAAGTTCGCGCCAAAACCCCCAACTTCCACTCGATGTAAGAGGAATTCTCCTGGAAAATTACGATACTCCAGACGAAGGGCTTTCTTTGAAAATATCTGCAGAATGGGGAAAGAACGATCAAACCCATTTATGCGGTAGAAACCTATACCTGCATGTGATGAATGTAAGATGTTTGTTGTTGCTGTCATGAGAACAAATAAAATATTTTATAGTGCTATAGAGTTTTATAATTTAACTAATATATTGCATACAATATTTATGTTAATATGTTTGAAAATATTTTTAATTTTGTTTGTATTACATTCAAAAATAAATTATATCAATTCTATTTGTTTTATATTTTCATGAATTCAGTTAGTCTATTTTATACGTAATACAAAATAATTAGTTTTTTATTTAACATAGTATTTTTTTAACAATGAAAGCTCTTAGTAAAGGTAAACGGATCAATTATTAGCATCAATATTCACAAAAAAAAACCAAAAAAAAAAACTATAGCTTTATTGTTTTAATAATATATTTATTATCGATCAATAAAAGATAAAGTTAGTAGAGAATTTTCGATGTGGTTAGGTCAAGGTGGATAAAAACAAATTCGTCCCTTATTATCTTCCGACGTTTAGGCTTAAATAAAATAGATAATAAAAATACGCATTTTATAAAAATTTAATTTTTTAAAGTCAACCTTGACCTAACCCTTAAAAAACTCTCCATTTGAACATACGTAATAGGAAAATTTAGGTTACAGATTTAAAAATTTCTGTAAAATAAACAATACATCCCTAAAAGAATAATAAATAATTATTATATCCATAAAATGCTGATAGATTTCAATTGTATTTTTAAACTTACACTTAACATATAAAAAGTACTTAAGTGTTCAATTATGAACGTTTTAGATTATTTAAAAATCGTGTTAACAACTAATTAACGATCTAAAAATTAGGTTAAAATTTAAGTTAATATCTAAAGTAGTTACGGGAGTATGACACTGTTGGCAAAATTGGCAATCGGCAAGATTACAAATGTAGGTACTCATAGTTTATTTTCACATTTTTATTTATTTATTTTTCTTTTACTAGACTCAGTTCAGTTTACTTATATAACCAAATAATTCCAATTTTACATTATTTTAAATAAATCTACGTTAATAACCTAATGATTAATTTACAGTAATTATTTTTGCTTTTATTATATTTAATAATCTCATTTGTATTAAATGGTACTCTGAATATCATTTTAATTTGTACTCTAATCAGCCCACACATTCAGCAGTCTTATTCATTAAACATTTGTGTGGAGGTATATCAATTAAACAGAGCTCATACATCTTTGAGTAACCTAAATACTACCGAATGTCATTTTATACGGTTAGATTATTAAAAATATAAGTGATATATATATATAAATTGTATGCTGGAAAAATTAGTCAGGGCTTCGGCCAGGTTCAAAAAATTAAATACTCCAAAATTATTGAGTAATTATTTTATTATTATGTTAATGATATAAATCTGCGAGGGAGGTTTATGGTCATCTCTCAGAGTGCAGAACTAAACTGGTTTCAGCATAATACTCGACGGACAACCAACCTCCAACCATATAAATTTTAAAGAACAAATATTGAAATAGTTACTATTTGCTCGATTATATGAAAGTTAAAAATAAAATAAATGGAGAAGGAAGTCTGATAGCTAATTAACACATAAGAGTTTATATATATATA
>KZ807440.1:211357-236913 GCA_000696205.2 Oncopeltus fasciatus
TATATAAAACAAATAACAATTTTTTTAATAAGTTATGATACTTTATTTATGACGATACAATTTTTGATCGGGTCCCGTCTTCGTCCTTCATTTACCTTAAGTTGATGCGGTCTTAAGCTCCGGTGTTCCAATGAGTTAAGTAAGTGAGAGGATTATTCTTCATTTGCACTCTACAGTCACTCCTTCTAAATTTCAATATTTCAATGCCGGAGTTTTTCCTAGTTCCAGGGACGCTTCCAGTTGTCCCTTGCGAATCCTGCAAATCTTTCTTTGCTAACCTATGCAGTCACCCATGCACTGTAAGCAGCAATCCTTCTTTTTTTCGGATAAAAATCGGCTGCACAAGTATTTGGCCAGTCCTAAATAAAACCTGTTAGAGTTCATAACCAAAGTATAAAAAAGGATTAGCATTAATTTAAGAAACCAATTTCCATGTGCCAATATTTTATGTGTTGAATACAAAGTATTAAAATTTTTTGCTCAACCGGTCTCCTTGATTGTTTTTCTTTTTATAATGATTTATTTTATAATGATGAGAATAAATTTTGTTTTTAAAAACCCTTAATAATAAATAATTTTATAGACATAAGTTTTGGAAAAATTAATAAAGTAAAATAGTTCTTATCAAAGAAAAAAATATATATATACATACATATATAGGTATCAATTTATTCTTAAATACAATACGTAAATTATTTCTGTGTTATTCCCATGAGCTTATTATGATTTCTTAAGTGGTTACTATATAAAATAATTAATTCTACGTTTTCATGTTTCAATAAGTGAGTAGTAAGTTTCCCGTTTAATAATGAATGTATGAATGTAGAGGTTAGTTCAAGTTAGTATTGAACAGATATATCACTTATCATTTAACATAATAAAAAGAATTAAGGTAAATACAGCTAATTTTTGTTAAATATAAATACCTGAATTGATGAGGAAGGAACATAGAAGGAATACTAGGAGGAAGAAGTCCATGTGTAGGTTAGGAGACGGCTCCATCGGTGGGCGCCCACAGTCAGAACACTCGGCCCCGATCACAACCGCTGGCGAGACATGCGTTCGGGGGCAAGTTCCTCGTCCACTGACGGCACTGTCACTCTTGCAGGACTCTGCGGCGACGGCTGTAGAAGACTGGCTGCCGAGATCCCGAGACTGCGACTGCTGATGCAGGCTCGTTCGGGATTCCCGGGCCTCCCGCTAGGAGCGCTTCTTCGACTTCTTCCCGCTCTCTAGACCCTAACCTGCTCAAAGCAATCAATTCCCGGGAAACACTCTTCGCTTCTCCGAACGTAATGAACAATTCTTCTCGTATGAAAAATGTACTTATTCTCACGTCCGTCTCTTTCAGGTTTTATGGATCGGACCCTAAACAGTTGCGTCCTGTCGTATATCTTCAGATGGTATAATTTATAATGAGATCAATTTACGAATATTTGCTCATGCCAACTAACAAGCATATACATATATATATAGATCAAGGTTTGCTCCTAGGCAAGTATAAGAGTCCCTAGACCTAGAGTCGCTCTCATTCTTTCAGCCCTGAAGGAGACATCACATTATGTGCGAAAACTTGGCAAAAAAAAACTATACTACATGGATAAGCCCGGAAGAAATATCTAGGAATAATTTTTACTTTTGTTTTCCTAAATCAGTCGACATATAATTCCTTTTTCTCCACAACTAAACTTCTGTTATAGTTAGTTATTTATCTTTATTAACCTCCGACCTTTTCCTATTATTTTTACTTCAGTTTATGAATGACACAAATTTAAAAAAAAAATTATTTTCAATAGTTATTGAACTCATATGTTTCCGATAGCTTAATAGTGTTTTATATAATTTAAAAGAAGGTGTGTACTTAAACATGAATTATTGATAATTTAGATGTTTATATATATTATATATTATCACTGCTCGTTGTCCAATGGAAAACAATGCCATTTTTCGTGATGAAAAAACTCCCTCGCTTGTGACAATTAGGATTTAGGCACTACTGGCCATTTTGCAGCCATCGGTGACTATTTTGTTGAAATATAACAAATTGTTGATTTTGAACAAAGCATGAAAGAGCCATATGAGCTATCTTGGAGTAATAATTCCATTAGTGGGAGCTGTAATATTATTTTAGATTTCTCTAAATCCCCTACTCAAGTGTAAGGAAGCTATAAAAATATAATAGCCTTAATATAAAGGATGTGTCCTATCTTACTGTATCCGATAGATACTTTCATGTCCGCACTGGTCTGGAGTATTCTCTCCTCTACCTCGTTGAAGCGGGAGTTCCACAGGGTAGTGTCCTTGGTCCTGGTCTTTATACCCTTTTCACTGCCGACAACCCAACACACTCCTCGCGTCCTATGCAGATGACACAGCCATACTCTCCTGCAACCCAGATCCTTACACTGACGCAAAAAACCTTAAATCCCACCTTAACTCCATTTTCCAGTGGTCAAAACGCTGGCGAATACTCCTAAATGAGAAGAAATCAGTCAATGTTACCTTCACACTTCGCAGTGGTCAATGTCCACCAGTCCTCTTTAATAACGTTCCTCTTCCCTCCTTTCCGACAGTCCGCTACCTTAGGTTCTACCTAGACAGTAAACTAACCTAGAAGATTCACTTACAGACAAAGAGACAAGAGCTAAACAGACGCTTTGGACAGCTCTACAGATTGCTGAACCACAGGTCCAGATTAACAATAGAAAACAAAATAACTCTTTACAAAACATTAATTAGACCTATCTGGACATATGGTATTGAGTTGTGGGGCACAGCAAACATTAGATGCATCCAGGGGTTCCAGTCCAAAGTCCTTCGCACAATCCTCAACACTCCTCCCTACGTATCCAATAAAACCATCCATTCTGACCTACAAGAACCTTTTGTTTCCGAGCTCATCCCCTCTAGATTTGATAAGTTCTACACAAACATCCAAGGACATCCAAATCCTTTAGTCCTCTCCTTGGCATCCCACGTTCATCCCGATAACCCTCCCTGACGCCTCGAGAGGAGGTGGCCAAGGGACCTCCTACTCCAGTCAGTTTAGTTTAACACCTAGGAATTTTTCTCCCCCTCTCAATCCCTCCTTGACTCCCTGCCTAGTCTCCTTCTTATCCTTGGATAAGGAGAAGATGGGTGCCAGATAGTCTATCGCGGGTTAACCTGGGCTCCTCTCTGAGGACGGGTTACGTCCCGGGATAGACAAGAAAGGACTATTATTATGTACCCCATCAAAAAATTAAGTGTAAAAATGTACAGAATAATTTTTTTTTAAATAAAGAGTTAATTCAGAATTCAGAATATAGAGGATGAATACATAAACAGAATTTCTGCAGGGGAGAGTCTAGTGGCAGAAGGACCTCCGGGTTCAGTACTCTGTACTAATCAGATCGGATCACCTCTCCTTTGAAGCTTAGATGGAGAAACTTGTCAGGATGCTCTGAAGAGACACTCAATCTGGCTTGAAGATAAAGGACAGGTAACTCTGAATTAAACTTACCACGAATTCTTCGCAATTGTATAACAGGACAAAACAATATTAGGAAGCCTAGCCACCTCACTTGATTGTAGTGCCGCCAAAAAGATATAAAACACAAACAGGTCAGATGATAATTAATTCTGTACAAGAGAATCGAGTTCTTAAATCTAGATTTAGCTTAGCCCATTGACTGGCCACTTTTTAGAACTCTCCTAGAAGGGTCACTTGACCTCGGAATCTCCTTAAAAACTTCTGAAGATCTGGATGATGATGCCCCGTTCTTTATTATAAAGATCCAGCAATGTCTTTGGAAGGCTAACTTAAAACCCACCAGCACCCGCTACACTGTAAATTCAGCTGAACCCCTCCCTGATTAAATTAAAGACCTCATACAAGCTAAGCGTCAAGCTCGAGCCCTGTTCCAGAGGTACAGGCAACCCTCAGACCGTAGGAAGTTCAACCAGCTATCCCGTCTCGTGAAACAAAAACTAAGTGATTTACGAAATAAGGCATTTAATGCCTACCTGTCTAGCCTCTTGAAAGAAGACAAATCCCTCTGGACTGCTACTCGTAGGATTAAACAATATCATGAACCTTCTGCCCCCTTGCGTCAAGAAGATGGTTCCTGGGCCTCTTCCGACAAAGACAAGGCCCAAATGTTTGCCCAGCATCTAAAGCAAACATTCACTCCTCATCCAGATCCCGATAACTTGTCCAATAACGCGGAGGTTGAGGAGTCACTGGATATACCATTACCAATGTCCTTACCGATTAAGGCAGTGACACCTTCTGAGGTCAAGTACATTATAAACCATCTGCCTAAGCGCAAAGCACCCGGCTATGACCTTATCACCGGGCTAATTCTTCGAAACCTACCCCAAAAAGCAATCATTTTCCTGACATACCTCTATAATAGTGTCCTTCGAACCACCCACTTTCCCCTTCTCTGGAAATTCTCTGAAATAATCCTGTTTCCCAAACCCGGTAAACCTGCTCACAATACATCATCCTATCGACCAATCAGCCTTCTTCCTTTAATTTCCAAGGTATTTGAAAAAGTTCTTCTAAAACGAATGATGCCTATCATAAATTCCTCAAATATCCTTCCCAATCATCAGTTTGGCTTCCGTTCCCAGCATTCTACCGTCCAGCAGGTGTTTCGCGTTGTAGACTACATTTCCTCTTCCCTCGAGCGAAAAGAATTCTGTCCTGGTGCATTCTTGGACGTCACTCAAGCATTTGACCGAGTATGGCATTCTGGACTATTATATAAGCTCAAGTCCATATTCCCAAGTACCATCTACCTAATTCTCAAATCTTATCTTTCTAACCGTTTCTTTAGGGTCCGGCAAGGATCAGATTACTCCGAACACTACCCTGTGAAAGCGGGTGTTCCACAGGGCAGTATGCTTGGACCTATCCTTTTTTATCCTTTATACTATAAGAAATTCCATTATTATGTAACTAATAAAATGCATAATGTTTTTTAATAAATTTAATATTTTACTTACAAATTAAAAAAAAAAATAGATATCACTTTGCATTCATAGTTTTTATATAGAGACATATTCAAAATAATTCAAACGTATTAAAAAGTTCTTTAAAAGCAGTGAATGTACAATTTATATCCATCAAATTTTATTTCGAAAATATAAGTCAAGGACCTACCTAATCATTAAGAAACAAATTGGTTCAGTAAATTCATATAGTTTATATCAAAGGAAACAAATTATAGTTAAAATAATTTTGCAATCATATAGCCATTTATATTTAAATATTTCTCTCACTATAAAAAAGCTTTCATAAAATGCATTTTCAATTATGTAACATAGATATAGCTTGATTTTTGAATTTCATGAAAATCTATTCATCCTTTTACCAAAAAGGATGGAACAATTTGCATTGCAAGGGTTAGATTTTTTTAATCAATTCTTTCAAAATTAAGTCTTGGCGACTTCTGAGTTTACAAATTTTTACAGAATTGTGCAAAACAATTAGGTATATAAATTGATTATTGGCCAATAATTGATCTATGACTGAAAGTAAGAAAATGTTCTTAAAATTCATTTCCTTAAGGATACAACTGAGAATCATGAAAATGTAGGACTTGGAGGTATAATAATCACGGTGGTATAATTAAGCTGTTTTTTCTGAAAATAAGATATTTCGGGCAAAATTTATTTAAATTTTAAATTAAAATTTAACATGAGTAGGCATACTTTAAGCTATATTAATTTCTAGCAAAATTAAATTCTGCTTATTTCCTTAAAAAAGAGAAAACCACGCTTCAATTTATTTTCTGTGGGCGTTATTCGTGGGGTTATTCGCGCTCTGTCCAAAGTGCCAATTCCTTTAATATGAGTAGGGCAATAACTTAACCAGGATCTTTTATGACAAGGAAATATATGTTTACATGGATACATTAAAATTTTCAGAAAATGCAACGAGGCAGATATCATTACAGCAACCGATGTTGAGTTGCAAATGGAGAGAAGATTCCGACTCCTGATGGATGGATGGATATGAAATAGAAGACTATTTCAGCTGCAGCTGCCAAGGACCTATTGATAACAAAGACTTAGTAATTATCACGCGCGATGCTGTAGACCGAACCATGGAGTCCAACGTTACTCGAAGCCAGTGCGGGAACACACTTCCCAAAATCGCTCGTCTTACTCTAGTATGAGAGACACATCCAATTCCCGATGTGTAAGGGGGACCGGTACCGCATCATGAACCTTACTAGCCTCTCTTTCGGCCTCTACATTGCCGGATATACCCGAATGACCCGATACGTACGCAAAGGTTGTATAGTTTTAAAATATGTGTGTGTTTTAAGGATTACGGGGTGGTCAGATATTTTTCTTTAACTGAACTTTGCGAGTCAGAGCAGAATTACTCTTAATATTAAGTATTACATTAGTATAAGAAGTTGAAATGATATAGTATAGAGACTTACCAATAGCATAAAGCTCCGCTGTTTTCATTGATATATTAATATATATTTATAGGCTCTTTCTCTATCACTTAAGGCAGAGGTAGGAAAAGATTCTTTCTTCGAGAGATCTGTATAATCACAGCCCGTGGGGCACAGTACTTAAGATACTTAGAAGAAGAGATAATTCTTTCTATGCTTGACAGTGTATACGAAAATATTTTATTTATGTTAAAGTAAACTATTTTATGTTGCAAACAGATATAATTGTGATATATTTATATATCAGACGAAACTATTCAGGCCATTTAAGTTCCCTTTGAATCCTGATTGACAAACTGGAAATTAGACACTGATATAAATGAAGTTGTTTGGGAGGCAGCGTTAACTGCCATGAGTAAATCCCAGGGGGTAATTTAAACTTAAAAAAATTTTTTTTCGAATATTAAGTGCCAAAAACATATTAAAGAGTAAGTTTTTATGCCCTGTGTAATATGTACAACTAAAGAACTCTTAAATAATTTTTTTTTTTATAGTTAATACATTCTTTTTTTATCGGCTGAAATGGAATCCTCCCAAGATAGTTAAAACCTTCATAATAGTTTTGCCATTAAAGTTGTTTTTTTTCTAATTAGTATGTTTTTATATGTTATTCGACGTTTCGCTCCATTTTTACTTTTAACTGGCTCATCTTCATGTTAACTTTATAACATTCAATTTGCTGTCCAAATTGTCCTAAAAAATACAATGTGTCTTTTCCTAAGCACTTTTTCACACTGTTTTGGAGGGTTATCTTAATTTTCTATATTTTTCTTTTACTTTTTTTTATATATTTGTAGCTACCCCTGAGGTGATGTTTGGTGAAGCCTCTATCGAGGACATACAGAGGGTTGGATACCAGCCTGGCTAGGGAGAACTGCTATGTGGATTGCGGGCAACCTAACATATTCAGCAGAGTCCTGACTGTAGCCGTCCTTACTGACTCTCCTTTCTAATCACGCCTTACTGATTTCCTTGTGTCTTCCTCCTCCGTGTGTAATTCATGTTTCCTTTGTACTTATGACATATACGTAATATTTGTAGCTACCCCTGAGGTGATGTTTGGTGAAGCCTCTATCGAGGACATACAGAGGGTTGGATACCAGCCTGGCTAGGGAGAACTGCTATGTGGATTGCGGGCAACCTAACATATTCAGCAGAGTCCTGACTGTAGCCGTCCTTACTGACTCTCCTTTATAATCACGCCTTACTGATTTCCTTGTGTCTTCCTCCTCCGTGTGTAATATGACATATACGTAATATTTTGAATTTCAGTCATATGTAACAATGTATGTGAATTACAAATTTAAAAAAAAATCAGTCCTATAGAGGATTTTAAAACTGTAGAAATTATTGTTCTTCAAAAATATGCTCATATTACATATGATGTTTGCAGTGTATGAACGTCACTGTCTCTATCATTTTAAACTTTACTTAATTTGGTTTTTATCTCTGTCAAAAAAAAAAAAATAGGATAAAAGACTTTTCATGATAATAAGAGCACTATCACTGTCTGAAATATTTTCGGAAAAGATTTCCACCATCAATTTACGGGGGTAGAATAGTTTTGCAGAAATAGCCGCTTTATTTTTCTGTCCACAAATAATAATTTTGTTCCTGAATCTTTATCAGAATAAGACTTTTTATAGAAAAAGCTATCAACTGATTGCAGGTTCATAAAGAAAAATATTTGCCATTCAATCAATAAAAAAAACCCCTGAATATGGTGATATTTTTTATTTATATTAGTACAAGAATTTTGGAAACAGTGGAAAATGGAAATTTTTGAAATAACAAACTGGAAAACAGTGGGAAAGAGGAAAAAAATGGTAACACATTAATAGTATCGAGGATACTATTACATGAAATATGATTCAACAATAGAAATTAGGAGATGACAACCTGGAATTTGCCATAAATATGTCGTATCTCGTGTACACACATGTACAATTCCGCTATGACTTGCTGTGGTTTTTTATTTTCTGGTGCTACACTGAAAATGAATGTAGTCAAATGAGGGACACGCACTTGCTCTTAATAAATATAATGATCGTATAAATATTTTATTTGGTTGTGGTATTTTATCCCACGTAAATTTTAAACAATTAATGAGAGGGAATAGAATAAAAAAATGTAACTGTCCCAGCCAGGACGCAAACCTGGATCTCCTGCTATCCGGGCCGCTGCATTTACCAATTATGCTACCAGGACAAGTCTGATAACTTATTAAATTCCCCGCACTAGTGTCGAGAGTCTAACCTCCGAGGCAAACGAATATATCGTTGCAAAAATACATATTGCATGCGCAACAGACTAAAAAATCTAACTGTCCTGGCTGCGATATTTATAAAAATTGTTATAATGATCGTATATTTAATATTATTTTTTGAATTTAGTGTCCTCCCGAAGCAGTCTGCAGCTAACTTCTTGACAGCTACCAAAGCAAAGCGTACAATCCAAATTCTATAATAGAGCGCATGCGGCATGTTTTTTTTTTTCGGTAAGAGAAGAGTAATAAATGAGGGTGGGGATCGTAGAAGAGGAGGGATACGGTAAAGAAGAGAACAATGAGAAGAAGAATAGGAAGAAACCGGAGAAATTAAACCGTATAAGAGAACTTAAAGGAGAGTTTGTAATACATGCAATTAAAAATTTATATGTTTGTAAAAAAGCTTCAAAACGCATGAAAAATTAGCTAGCTAAGTATGACTCCCTGCAATCGGCTTACGTCACTCCTGTGGAAGATGTCTTCAATTATTTTGAGGAATCGTGTTTTTCTCGGCAACGGCTGCAACAGAATTGGTGTTAACAAACAGTGAGCTCACCGAGAAACTTTATTTTTGGAGGTTTATTCAATTTAAATATCAAAAATTAAATTAAATTTAAATATAAAAGTTAAATGAATCGTTCTCAATTTTACAAAGAAAATAGAAAGAGCATTTTTTAACATATCTATAGCGTTAGTTATTTTATTAGTAGTACACAATTAATTTCTTCTTTGGGTTATTATATCTTATTACCAAAGTTGGTGTTTTGTCCTCATCTAATTATTATGTCTGGTAGTCACAGTTATGTTCTTTAAGTATGCGGATGAACAATCTGTATGATGAGGGGTTAACTGGACATAAGATTATACCCTTAGTTGTTGTTTTTCAGGGGAAAGAATTCTCGCCACTTTTGCCATAAGAAAGCAAATGATTTGTGGATAAGAAGTGACACGGTAGGCCCATTCACCGATATTGTGTATTCGAAGTCATTTTGTTCATATTTTTTTCAGTATGTCGGATATATACGTAACTCTTTGGCAGTGGCAAGAGTGTAGGAGGATGCTGTCTGACCGAAGGATCTTCCTTGTGGGTCTTCTGGCTCCTTGCCCACCTTCATAGAGCCCAAGAGGGTTATATATAAAACGGTATATACACTTAAAGACTACTAAATTCGGTTTAACCTATTTAAAATGTTCAAAAATAAACTTAGGAATATGTATATAAAAAATTATAAGAAAATCATTAATATTTATAAATATTATATTTGTTGTGATATTTAATCCCACATTAATTTTATACAATAAATGCAAGGGAATAGAATATAAAAATCTAACTGACTCAGCCAGGACTTGAACCTGGATCTCCTGCTATCCGGGCTGGCGTGCTATACCATAACAAATATAATATTTATAAAAAAGAAATAAAAAGCAAAAACGAGAGCCAATAAATAGCTGACAATGTCAGCTCCTTCGAGCATAGGACAATGTATTCATCTTTCTCGAAGGTTTAGGCATATAATTGCGGATATAAAGTGCGGAGTTATCTGGTTGGTCTCGCTGGTGTAATTGGCTAGCACGTCAGCCCGGACAGCAGGAGGTCCAGGTTTGAGTCCTGGCTTAAACTTTTTTATTCTATTCCCATGCTTTTTTTGTAGAAAATCATTAATATTCTTTTCGGGAATTTTCCTTGTATCCGTACCTACGGCTTACAATTCACTTCCCATGATGGGAAGATGTATGTTCATGTACACTCTACAATGTGTCCTTATTACCCTCAACTGAATGGATGAAGAGAATAGGTTGTCTTCGGAGGCAGTCCTCCTTAGCTTCCCCTCAGAAGGCGGACCAAGCGGCTCCGATGCTAATTGGCTCTCGCTGTTTTTCACCTAATAAATAACTGGGGAGAGGAAAGGGGATGGAGTGAGAGGGGGTTGTGGGTGGCGAACTAAGATATAGACCCGGCATGGCCGCTCCTGGCCACCGGCCAACCACTGCAGTACTCAGGAAGCTGCGAGCTATTAAATTAATTTTCTTAGCCCTCTGCTCACTTAACCTCTCTCTTCTCTCTCTCCGAACCTTTTAGCCTTTGTCTTACTTTTCTACATATCCTCGGATTCTCTCTTCTCCCTTCTTCTTCCTGACTCGCTCCTCGCTATTATTTTCAAGGCATATACTCTATACTAGATAGATCTCATCTAGATCCTCGTTTGTCAAAATTTATTTGAATTTAAGTATAGAGTTGTTTACAATAGAGATTGTTAGTAGACTTTGTTAGAGTTCGGTCTAGGATGATCCCAAAAAATACAATTTAAAAAAAATGAAAAACCTTTACTGAGTCCAAACAAATTCTCTACTAATAATTTATTAGCATTCACTCAATGAGCTTTCATTCGTTTTCTTTTTATCATTTTTATTTTTAGACTAATTTTAGGCTTGATTCATTCTTATTTTCTGGTCGGTAAAAATTAAAGGGACGCAATCATGAGTATACTTATTATTAATATTTTAAGGAAAATGCTGACTCCCAGTTATCATAATTATAATATTATATCATTAATATTAAAATTGCCTCCAAATCTGCTGGGGGCTATCAGTTTTTCGAGAGTCCCCCCTTTCTGCTGTCTGCTTACCGACCTCTATCGTAATGAACACGCCAGATGAGATAGCGTAGGAAATGGCGCTGAATTAATATTATGGTAAATTAACTTATTCATATTTAGTTATAATATTTACACTTTAAATTTATTGTTGAGTAACGGCTCAAGTGAAGGATCTGTTCGGGACTCTCGCTGCTGCCGGTTCCAATCCCGCCCTGTGTAATTTTTCATGCCGGAATATAAGCTTTGCTGCACCAAGGATGTTTAGAATAGAGAGACTATCTGTAGTTAGGCCCTCTCTATATGACCCTCAGTGGTTAAATAGTGTTATGAAAAATCTGACTCGCATAGAGAGGATGAGAGTGTAAATAAATAATCTGTCATCAATGTAATATGACTAGTATTTTTGTAGGTAACTAATTTCTTGTAATCGCACCTAACTGATTGAGGAGGGGGTAAAATATTATTTTTCTTTAATGATTATAAAGAATATAATTATGACAAATTTACAATGCAATTAACTAATAGAAGGACACTTATAATCATTAACTCATTAATAACATGTTATAGAAACATCAAACAAATAGTCTACTAAATGTGAGCAGTTGAATACCAGTTTCAATTGTAAACCTTATTAACTAACTTCTTCGTTGTTATAAAGTGCTATATAAAATATTTATTTTATTAAGCTAAAATTTATTAGCCTTGCAAACAAACAATCCATTGGACAATGTTCTTTAATTAATGTGATTTTACTTGTAACGACGCCTAATGAGATTAAATAATAAATTGGGAATAATATTTCAGAACCGAATCTAATAAGCATTTGGAGATTGACTAAGTTATGCAATAATAAAAGTATTCTGATGCTAACAGTGTTCATAAAACAGCTAAACTTAAAACAAAAAGAAATCGATCAATATAATTAGTTCCAATGTTCAGGGAGTTTTAAGACTTAAGTCCGCATTAATTAATTAAAATCACACAAAAACGATACAGTGTAAAATCAGTCAATGTTTCAGATCAACTATCTCAATTATGAAGAACAATTTAAGAAATCCCATTTTTACTTGGCCACATGGTCACCACGAGTTAAGGTTAACATTAACGCAAATAGAACTATATTGTCATAGCGTGAGATAAGTGAATCCTGATATACATTCAATTAGTAATTGTACAGTAAAATGTAGGATAGACATTAAGTAATACTCTTAATATACTAAATACCTGATTTATCTATAGGGTTCGGCTTAGGTGCCATGTTCCAACACCCAAACACACTATAGGAAGACCTATTAGCTGGCGAACATCACAGCCTCAACATAAATCGATAGCATTGAGGTGAACGGTAACCTATTTATAAAAAGTTAAAAAACACTTGTTTACCAGCTAAGAAAATTTTAAAATAATTATATTTTATTTTCAAAATTATTAATATGTTTCAAAATTCACAAAAACATTTGAATCCACATATAAAATGCTAGTTGGGAGGGCACCAAAAGAGCGGCAAAATAATACATTCAAAAAACTTTTTGACATTGATCATACTCCCTACAAATTGTTGGACTTCCATAATCTTGTAAAAGAGTTCTGCAAAAATGTGAAAACTGAACGAAGACTGAAGATTGCTAAAGCAATATTTATTGGAGATGTTGGAGTAGGAAAAACTTCATTAATTAAGAGGCATTTTAAGATTTTATAGCCTTTTTATTAGATTCCCCGTGGAAATCAAGCTTTTCACGTCATTAGAAAATTTTTGAAAACATTCTCACCGATCCCATATTGGAGAAGCTAAAAATATGGTCCGTTAAAATGACTTGTGTGTGTGTCCATAATTTTTAAAATAATGAAACCAAAAAATGCGGAAAAAGATTTTGAGTTTGTTAATGACTGAAAGGGGAAGTTGAGTTCAGAGAGAGACCCAAGGATATTTGACCGGGGATCGGTATGAGCGTATTGATATACCCCCTCACCAAAAAAACCAGAATCCTCTGTAAGCAGTGAGTTTTCAAAACTCATTTAATTAAGCACTGTTTTCATTCGTCCACGCGGTAAAAGGAGGTTATCAATAAATATTTTATTTGATTGTGGTTCTTCATCCCACGTAAATTTTAAACAATTAATGAGAGGGAATAGAATAAAAACTGGCTCTCGCTAGTGTAGAGGGATTTTAATGAGATATCTAGCGCGTCCTGGTAGCATAACTGGTAAATGCACGGGCCCGGATAGCAGGAGATCCAGGTTCGATTCCTGGCTGGGACAGATAGATTTTTTATTTTATGGAGGTTATCAATGTCTGCCGCTTCCCTAAAGACAGTGTTGTCATGAATTAGCCAGACCCGCTCACTCAGAATTAATTGCACTCGGATTCCTAGAACTTGCCCCTATTGACTTCTATTGATATCTAATAAGGTAAATTTCAATAGCATTCTCTCAATATAATATTAAACGATGCAGCCAGAATTCCTTCTGTTTTCCATCCTATTAATTTCGTAGATTATTAAACACTTATTGTTATTAGGTGATTTGCTTATAGCATTCTTTCATCATTAAAATAAATAACAAAAAAAAAATCTTCTAAATAATAATAACCTGTTGAGGGATACAAGAAGCATTGTATTTGAAAAATGTATCCGATCTGCCAAGCTAAATAAATTTAAGGAATTTGTATCAATTTTGGGAGACTCACTTTATCTGCATGTAGTAAACGAAAGAATAAATTCGTTATTCATAACAGAAGTGAGGTGTTACCAGCAACGTAGAGCTCCTTTATAAAAAAGTTTTTTCTGTGTAGCAGATGTAATACTATCTAATTGCCAAAAGACATCTTTAAGCAATTACACAAAGAAATTGAACTAATAGGTTTAGGGGTAAACCTGAACAGTAAATTTTTAACTTTACGGGCTAAAACAGAAATTACTTTTTTAACTATGAGTATTTCTCTTAACCTCTAATTTTGGCTACTAACGAACTCAGCAACGTTTCTTAAAAGAAATCTTAACTAATTTTTAGACACTAGAAAGCAAGAAACAAATATCTATATATAGATATCTGTGAAAGCGGGTGTTCCACAGGGCAGTATGCTTGGACCTATCCTTTTTTATCCTTTATACTATAAGAAATTCCATTATTATGTAACTAATAAAATGCATAATGTTTTTTAATAAATTTAATATTTTACTTACAAATTAAAAAAAAAAATAGATATCACTTTGCATTCATAGTTTTTATATAGAGACATATTCAAAATAATTNCGCTAACCAGCCAGCTTGGGTGTGAGTATCTGCCAGCTATATTATTACATATAGATGCAACTAATAAATATACCCGTCATTATTAAGTATTATTATACTTTCATCGACGATATTTATAAGTAAGGAATTATTATTGTAAATGTATGCCTCTTGTAGAAAAGAGTTTGACCTTCCTCTGGATCAATTACAGCAATTGAATTACCAAATTCATCCAACTGTTTCCTACGGAAAGAAGCTTTAATACCATGCCTTGTATAGTTATTTTTAAAATGACAATTATGAAAACTACAGTGTGTGAATAGGAGCACACTCACACACCCATGCGTCATCATGTGATTTTTTTTTACTGGTAATTATTCAATAAAGGGTCCGTCGGCCCGCTTCTGGGAGGGTATTGACAACCTCATGTCGGTATGGAGGAAATAATTGGCCTGGCACCACCAAGCACCATATATATGTATATATATATATATATATATATATATATATATATATATATATATACATAAAAATTGTGTGTGTTTTATGGTAAATTCGAAAGTTTAGGACCTCTCTGTATTATAAAATGTAAACCAATATTCGGGAATATTTGTTTTTAGTTATTATCTAATAATAAGAAGGGAAGGTTTCAAAGGAGACCAAATATAATATTTTATAAAAGAATAAGCGATAAATTTAATTTTCTATGATTTATGTTCAGCAAAATTTTAACAAAAGTGCGCAATAAGGATAATAGTTTTTATTATTTGTATTATGACTGAGAACGAATTCCCATATTAACTTTCAAAAGGTTGATTATTGATTGACTGTGTCTCTTCATCAAATAAAAAATTTACAAGAAATTTGTCTGCTTGAGATATTTATTTATAGATAGATAGATATTTATAAATATTAATTTAGTTGTGGTTTATTATCCCGCGTAAATTTTAAACAATAATGCGAGGGAACAGAATAAAAAATCTATCTTTCCCAGCCAGGACTCGAACCTCGATCTCCTGCTTTCCGGGCACGAATGCTACCAATAGCACTACAATAGCTAGAGAATGTCAGCTCCTTCGAGCATAAGACGATGTAATTCGTCTTTCTCGTGGGTTAGGCTCTCGTTATTGTGGTACAAATTTAATAAGTTATCTAGCTCGTCCCGGTATTGTAGTGGAAACATACCGGCCCGAAAAGCAGGAGATCCTGGCTGGGATAGATAGATTTTTTATTCTACTCCCTCGCATTAATTGTGTATAGATATTTATTTTTTTTGTCCCCCAAAGAAACATCGGAAATTGTATATATTATCAGTTTTTCTTCAAGAAAAAAGGGGATACCTTGACAGGATTGTCCAAATATTTATTTCCACTTCTTCAGCTATATTTTATTTTAAAAACGATCTATCTATATAAAGAATATTGTCGGCAGATAATGGTCGAAGGAAAATATAGTAAAGAACGTATCTTCTGCATCACACACTTACGTTATTTACCTGGGTAACTGAAAGGTAAGGAATACCTTTCAGCAAGCATTGATAAGTAGGCTTATGCTTTACCCGAGGAAAACCACTAAGCAGACTTAGCCGGGGGCTGAGAGACGAATTGAAGATTCCTGTCATGGAATGGAACACTCCAGCCACGTCTAAGACACCCCCCTTTTCACTCGCCATAATGGAATATATATCAGATCTCTTTGCATCTGAAATACCTCCTCGCTGTAGAAAAGATTGAACCACCCTTTGAATGTAAGACAATATTTTCTTCTCTGAATAACCGCAGCTCTTTAAGTTGTATTAAATGATATGACTTGTTTACATAACATACATCTATTCATTTCTTCATCCACGACCAATAAGGACATAGATATGTTAAAACGAATTATTATATTATATGAGAATTAATTATATTAGATATGAACCAAACGAATTTTTAGTTTATAGTTCTAAAATTTTAATTTTCTATCCCCTAAAGCCAGTCAAATATATATGGTAAACAAGAATAGTTGGGATGAAGAGTGCAATGAACACACTAAAAGAAAAATCACAAAGATTTTCGGGAATTTCTGGCCCTCCGTCAGTGAAGAGTGAAGAGTGACCAGTCCCCGAATATTTTACTCGTTGTATTTTTTTCTTTTCGTGTGTTCACTAATACTCTTTCTCACACTTGTTCTTATATATATCTTGTGTGGGGGCTTTCGTGCGTGTGTATGTATGTGTCTGGGTTTTACGATCTATAGAGGACATTTTTCCTAATAAAAATCGAAATTAAGCTTTTCAATGTACAAAAATGTATGAAGTTGAAAGAAGGGACCAATATGAGTGTGGGATTACCTGCAATGTCCAAAATAAATATAAAAACGAATCCTTTTTTATTTATCGAGCAGAATATTTAGTTTAGAGTAATGAAACTTGAAACGGGCTCATTCTTACAGTTTAGCAGTTAAGCAAGAATACCTAATTGTGGTCCCTGAAATTCTTCCAAAGAAACAAAGAGAAGCCCGTAAAAAAATATGTACTGACACTTTAGATGTAATTTCAAATGACCTGAACTTCTTGGAAAAAGTTATAACACGTGACCAATCTTGGTTTTCATTTATACAAATTGGAATTGTCTAATCTAACTGAACACTAAAAAAGCTTGAATGAAAAAATCAAAATTCAAAGTGATGATGATGGTTTTTTCGACATTCCTGGGATTAGGTACCTTCACTGTGTTCTTCAAAGTTAAGCTGTTAATAAACATTACTAACGTGAGGTTCTTGCTCAATACCCGAATTGTGAAAGAACAATTCATGGGCTCACAATGCATTTTCTGTCAAGATGCTGTTAGCCAGGTACAACATCCCACTTTAGACCATCTTTATTCGCCTGACCTGGAACCGTGTGACTTTTACAGCAAGGTGGATTGGGAAGATTGAAAAACGGCCAGCTAACCGCCTCCAGCTGTTCCTCATTCGTAACCTCCCACCGATAACATAAGGTTTTAGCAAGAAACAAGGTAAAGGCTCGGACTTAACTTGACTGCAAATTCTTAATGAGTGTCTATTCAGCATTAATATTGGGTTTAGCATGACCTTTGACGCTAACCAGCCAGCTTGGGTGTGAGTATCTGCCAGGACAATAACAGGATACAATACATAACGAACCGATAACCTAGACGGACGAGCTCAAAGTGGAACTGCGCTCCTCATTCGCACTTCCTATACTCATCATTTAATACCTTCCACTCCTACAGACTCCCTCCAATCCACTTCAGTGTCCATCCAAACTTCTGCATTTCCAATTGTCATTTCTGTAGTGTACTGTACTACTAACAAATCCATCACCTCAAATCAGCTCCAATGACACTCAAATCTTTAGGTTCCCGTTTCCTCTCCGGCGGGGATTATAATGCGAAACACTTGCAGTTGGACACGGGAACGAGTAACTCCCTGCTGTTTGTGTGATCCTGCCACTCGCAGGATTCTGAAGTATCACGAACCTTCAGCCCCCTTACGTCGAGAAGATGGTTCCTGGGCCTCATCCGACAAAGACAAGGCCCAAATGTTTGCCCAGCATCTAAAGCAAACATTCACTCCTCATCCAGATCCCGACAACTTGTCCAATAATGTTGAGGTAGAGAAGTCTCTGGATATACCATTACCAATGTCCTTACCGATTAAGGCAGTGGCACCTTCTGAGGTCAAGTACATTATAAACCATCTGCCTAAGCGCAAAGCACCCGGCTATGACCTTATAACCGGGCTAATACTTCGAAACCTACCCCAAAAGGCAATTGTTTCCCTCACTTACCTCTATAATTGTGCCTTTTGAACCACCCATTTTCCACATTTTCTGAAATAATCCTGTTTCAATCCAATTAGCCTTAAAGGATTTGTAAACTATAAAATTATTTAAATGAGAAAAAAATTATATCTAAGAGAGACTCAAAAATAGCGTGCAATGAGATTGTCTCCTAGAAGAAATAAAACCATTATAGAACATGAAGTTCAAGGAAGGTAATATGGCTTTCTTTCTGGAATGTTTTCACTTCCCTACAAACTAAATTGTATTTTAGATTTGTTGTATATAATTGAATTACTTATTCATTTAAAAAAAGAAAAGAAACCTTTTTAATAATAACTTATATTTCTTATATTTTTGTCTCTACAATATAGTTGTTTCTAACTCTATCAGTCATTCATTTAAAATATGTGTGTTTTTCTGTCTGATTTCAACATACATATATTGTTTCTTTTAAAAAATCTGATTTTTGGTTCTATGAGATTCTTGTAAATGTAGTCGAATTTAAGTGAAGCCTTTTTTTGAAAATGTACAAAAGAAAATAAATACAAGAGTGATAGAATAGTAAGAATACTTCGGCTTACATTAAAGTGAAACAATGTTTTGCTGAAAACTTTACATTTCTTTCTTTGTTTCTCCCGTTCAACTTTCTTAACATTAATTTTAAATATTAAATAACTTTACAACTCTGTAATGTGCTCCAGAAAGCGCTCAATAGAGACTTGAAAACTCTTTTCTGATACGAATTGGAAGAGTTTCTTCTTACTTTTGGGAAGAATGTTAATTTTATGTTTATATTTGCTTTTCTGTTTTTTATTTTTCTCTTGTGGTTTTTTTACATCTATAAAATTATATGTTTTTACTAGAGTATTTTACAAAATTAAAAATTGTATTAGGTATGTACAATTAACTAAGTAACTAACATTGGTATAACTATTGCTAACTAAATTACTAACTAACTCTAACTAACATAGGTATAACTAACCATAGATATAACTATAAGTAATCATAGGTATAACTATAACTATAAATAACTATAACTAACCATAGGTATAACTATAACTATAAATAGCCATAGGTATAGCATAGGTATAACTTTAACATAGGTATTACTAACAAACCATAGGTATAACTAAAGCTAAATAACTAAATATAACTAACCATAATGAGGTTAATAATGAGGTTATTAAAACTATGAAGACCTTGAAGCTTTTAGATTTCTAATAGGACAATAAATCTTGTTAAGTCCTTGATATCATCAAATGGCATTTGAATTTTATAATAAAATCAATACGTGAAAATAAAAATAACAAAAGCTTACTGTGAAAAAGGTACACATATTGTGTGTATTATTGGTACATAAAGGTCAGTGTAAACTATTATGGTGAAAATGTATTTAAGGGTCTGGGCGATAAGCCTTATTATTTCGGGATGTTGGATCTGTATATCTTTCAGGTTGACTGTTCAGCTGCTTCATAAATTTGCAATCTGTGTGTCCATATTTCTAGCAAATTTCTGTACAACCAATAGGATTATATGTTTGTACAACCAATAGGATTATATGATCCAATATGATGTTTTGCTTTGTGTTTTCCATGCGAGTTTTCTGTCAAACCTCATCCCTGAAGTTTTTTAATTTGGCTACTATTAATGTGTAGTTGTGGACATGTGTTTTAACTCTATGTGAATGTTATGAGTTTAAATTTTTGAAATTTATATATGTATTTTTTCAACTATTTCTCATCACTTTTGAGAAATGTGACTTTTGCGGAGTTATCTTGTGATGTGGTGCTCAGCTTTCAGATTCATTTCAGATTAAATTGTGATATATGAGATCATTCATTCCATACTCATCTGGACCTCTAAAAACTAGGGTCTACGAGAAATTCTTTAAAGACGATCTGAAATTCCTCTTCAATTTAAATCTATTTAAGTTAGTTTTCTCCTTTAAAGGAAATTTACCTGAATGCTGATTTTACTTACCATCCCAAAAATTTAAAAATCTATTTTTACGGATAATTTTTTAAATCTTAAATATAATATAAAAGAAGAATCATTCTCGGTGATAAATTCACTGCTAAATTTTAGAATTATGGAACGAAATTCGGTATTTTAGCATATTTTGCAAATCTTTGGATGCGTTCGTTATTGGCTTAAATCAGTTAGGAGAAAAGCGGTTTAAGAGGGGTTTAAAGGGGTTGAGAGTGGACGTCGTGTCATCTGGATCACATGTTCATGATAGCCACTCTCGCCTTCATGATAGCCCTGAAGATGGCTTATAGTGTAAGCTGAAACGTCGCCAGATAATTAAAAATACACATTTTTAAATTGAATTTTTTGGATCAACCATGGCCGAATACCAACAAAAAAAATCTGCTAGAATTTAATTAACGACTGATAAATATTTTTTCACTAGGAAGATAGTTTAAAAAGCCGAAACATAGGTTTTTTGTCTCTAATTGGACTATTAGTCTGGTAATGACCAAAAATAAAACAAATTTTCTGTTTTTTCCAATTATTTTATTCTTATTATTTTTTATTTTTCTTTATTTCAGCATGTATTCGATCTCTGTTCAATAATAAGAATTAGGAGAATCAGGAATTTCACAGTTGGACGCCCTTCATCTTTTCCTGAATAATGTTAAGGGGGCCTCTAAGTTCTTGTATTTGGTAAATTTTTCTATATAAGAGACTTTATCAGAAATCAAAATATGTTTTCTTCATGTCGTTAAAACAATATAAATATCCAACAGTTGATACTTTAAGTAAAGAATTTGTTAGGGTTAGGTCAAAACTAAATTCTCTACTAATAATCACAACGGTCAAAAGCTCTTCATTTGAACGTTAATAATGTGGGAATAGCTGCTCTTATTTATAGGTGAGACAGTCAGCCATTCCTTATCAGAAACAGAAAGCCTGAGAACCAATCGTTAGGCTCCTATAAGTGAGACAACTCATTCAGTTAGCTCAGAACCGAGACACTGTCTTAAAAGCGATTGTGTTTCTTCCCCCAAAAAGCGAAGTCCCTTGACGACACAGATAGGGCCGATATAAGACATATGTCCTTTGAGGCAGCAGCCAGTCAGTAGTATTCTCCGGCTCACTGATGTAGCAGCAGCTATTCCACGACAACCTCTCTCATAAACATCTGTAAGTGTTAATTCTGTATGTCATTCTAACTAATCTAAATCTATAAGATCTAACTCATTACCTTTTGGTTAATTCTTTAATTTGATTTAACATAAGACTTTAGATCCCCTGTGAGAACTGACTCTTTGGACGTGTTCACTAGCAACTAAGCCATTTTAGAGGACGTTCAATGTACAGTTAATTGTTGTTGTTGTTTGTTTATTGGGGATTTACGGCGCTCAACTGCTGAGGTTACACTGCACAACAAAAAAATATTTTTTGAATGTTTCCTACACTAAATTAGTCTATTTCTACTAATTTTGGGGTGATAAAAACGAAAATAACATTGAAAAATTTTTATTAGCTCTGGTTTTTGAGATATACAGCACTTAATCTTAAAGAGTAGTTATACTATACGTGAAAAGTGAAAGTACAAAAAACAATATTGTTATGTTTCTTTTAGAATATTTTAAGTACAAAATTGATAAAAAAAAACATTATTCTTAGTGTTTTGACAAATAAAAGAGGTTTGTACCACCAAATTTCAATTAAGTCAATCCGATGTATTGTAAGATCGCTGTCGTTTAGCTTGTCTTTTATAAAACACTTCTGGAGCATCCTGTACTGAGCTGTCTGTACTGAGATATTTTCACATCATGTTTTAGAAGATTCCACTGTTGTAGTCTTGACCCTAACAGCTCAGCCTTTTCCTTAGACAAGCCAAGATCTCTTATAAGGTCACTCAACTCTGCTTGACTAATTCTGTGCGGATCACTAGACCTATCGCTTACATCAAAATCAGGGTCATAGGATGTAGAAGGATGGGTTGCTTCTTGTAAACAGACTTCATCACTTTCCTCTAAAATTTCATAGTTTTGGGGTGGAGAAGGGACTGGCAAATTGTCTGAGTGTGGTACAGGCCGAAGAGCAGATGGGAGATTAGGGTATTTCACCGTTCCTCTTTTCTTCATAGATAAACCTTGCTTAATGGGAGGAGTTAAGCAGAAATAACAGTCGTCTGTATGATTGGTAGGCTCACGCCAAACCATAGGTACTGCAAAAGCCATTGCCCGCTTGTTATTTTTCAGCCACTCTCGCAATATGACGGAACAAGAATTACAACATATATGAGGAGCCCATGATTTATCTTGGTCCCCAACTTTTACACCAAAATAATGTTCATAGGCAGTCTTAATGATAGGTGACATTTTACGTTTCTGAGCCTTAAATGTTATTTCACCACATATATAGCAAAAGCTATCGACAGAATTCACACACTTTCGAGGCATTTCAGATCAGCACTTAAATTAATTTAAAAATCAACTTCACACGATAATTTCAATAGCAACCACGTGCGTACAATTGACAAACTCGCAAAGGTTATGTTTACTACTTATGAACAGCTGATGAGAGGGGTGTTATGTAAACAAACATGTGTACCAACTGTTGGTGATGAAATATTTCATTTATTGAAAACTCAATATATATATAATAGAATGATACTATATCTTGAAAACAAGAGCTAATATATAATTTTTATGGTCATTTTCGGTTTTAACACGTGGAAATACATTAAAATCATCTAATTTCAACCCCGAAACAAAAACTTTGTTGTTCAGTGTTATCAGCGCCCTCCATATTTTATTAATTGTTAATTAAAAATCACGTAATTAATAAAATAATTATTTTTATTTTTATATTCATACGATTGGTAAGGGCCTTTATTCTTTCACCCTGGTGGCAGCATTTAACATTGCTATTTGAGTTAGACTCCTATTAAACTGTCTAAATACGGCAGTACTATAAATTGAGTTTAATTATGTCTATTAAATTAAAATTAATTCATCATTTATAAATAATGATTTACTTCTAATTAGTGTAACAGTATTATGAAAGAGAAATTTAATATAAAGTGATCTATTATTATATAATTTTGAGAAATCTTTCTATCGTAAGTAGGATATTCTTTACTTCTTCTTTATATTGAAAGTATAATTGTCTTTTAAGACAAGGATTGATACAGGACTGTTACTAGTGTTCTAAGTCAGATGCTGCGACTCTCCAGAGAGACATTCCTGTCAGGACCATCCCCTGGGTGCAGTCTAGCCTTCAGACACATCTTGGCCGAAGAGGGAAGGGGTGCTAGGAAATCTGGAAGCACCCCTACATCCCTCCATAATGCAGCCCTTCCGAGGACCCCAATCCAGGACGTGAATATTTTAAATTGTCACTCAATAATGCAAGGCCCATGAGATGAGCATGTTTTATTCGGGGGCATTCCAGGACGGCCTATACCAGGCCTGACCATCTCACTTCTCACTCAAGTCTATTTCCATCCTTTGTTATAGCCTATTATATCAATGTTTTAACGAAAACAAATATTCGGTTCATGCTCTTTGAAAATATTTTTATGATAGAAATAAGGGAGGATAGACAGAGATTTGAATTTTCTTGGGATTTGAATTTTAAAAAACTTTGTTATTTGTATGCATACATGTTTTTTTCTTGCAAATGTTTCGCTCTTAATTTCAGGCCTTCTTCAGGGCGATAAGATGATGGAGAGAACTCTTACTTTAGCATAACTAAATCATGGCTGACTGTGGTCTCGAATAAAAGAAGGTGGAAACTCTTTGAGTAAGTAAATTTCGGAACTCTTTGCCTATGAAATCCTTATCCATCTCCATGGGGCTATGTTCTGAGAAGTGATCGCTCAAAGAAGTGTCTCAGAAATTAAAAAGATTCAATCTGCGATAGAATGAAGAATGTGCAGTATTTTTTATATCATCTAGAGGGAAAGCTAAAGGTCAAAATAAAATACAATAATTCTAACAATTATTTATTGCCCGATTAGTATCCAGTTCTTAGACGCCTATATTTATAGGGAATATTTATGATATCGGTAGGAAAATATGTAAGAAAAGGTTATAAAGTAGTACATGAGAAGTGTAACTGAAACATTTGATGCTTCTTTACAGATTCTTTACAGAGAACATTTTGTTTATTGATAAAAGATTCTTTCAGACCTAAATTAAATGTTCTTTTAAAATGCACAGAAAAATCAATATTGTCTTAAATTCTTGGAACAAAACTGTACTACTTGAAAATTGATTTTTCAATATTGGTTCTTGAAAAAAAATGTCACTCGCAATTGGCTTTCACTTTAACAAATTCCACAAATGGTTTTGACTTTGAGAGATCTGTTCTTAAAGGGCTATTTGCGTTTCACATGTTTGTGTTTCTGAAATTTATCTACACTCGTCATTTTTTGGATGAATTTTAAGACGTAGCTTTTGCATATTAAAACTTCACGGTTATATTTGTTTACTGTGATATATATAAAAAAAAAAAAAAAACTGTAATTAACCAGAGGTCATTATACAAATGTAGTGGTAAGTGTTGTAAGTTGTCAATAATATAAACAAACTTACAACAGTTATTCCTTCGTATATGAGATGGATTTTGCTTGCAAGATTCTGATAACTATATATTATATAGCTATCAGAATCTTGCAAGCAAAACCCATGTCACATACGAATGAATGAAAGTAACATGAAGTTATGCTCGTCACGCAGGAGCCGTGTGAAAGAATAAAACCTTCTAATTTCCGGCTATGTTCCAGGTTAACTCCTGCATTTTATTACGTGATTTTCCTACTTAAAAGAAAATATATGTAATAATTTTTGAATAATGTATGCAGAATTTAGTTTTACTTTAATTACAATTATATTGTAACATTCCGTTAAAACTAATGAATTTTGGTAAAATTTCTAGATTTCGATAAATATTGCTACAAACCATTTATAAATAATCTAAAGGGTTATTATAATTTCTACCACCAATGAATATAGAACTCTCATACCTTATATTCTCCGTCTTCCTTGGTTTCTGTACATCTCCCGTTGGCGAGCGCTTTCGGAACCTGTCCATCTTCTGGCCGAATACAAACGTTCACTGTCACGGTCCGTATTCAACTGTGTTTTTCTGTGTGTTAGTTGTGTCAGGTAGCTGTAGGGGTCACTTTTGTCGGTGGTCAGGTATGTTGCATGTGCGAGTTGAGGGTCATCGTCCATTATTCCAGGTATAAGTTGAGG
>KZ807440.1:246871-269936 GCA_000696205.2 Oncopeltus fasciatus
CCCCCCACCGAAGAAAACTACCCCTCATTCATTCTTCTCCGTGCTGACACCCTCTGCATAATTCTTATTTTAACGAGCGGAATATGAGTTGTTCCTCTTTTCTAGTTTAAAAATTAAAGTCCTTGACAAAAAAAAAAAAAAGACATGTACTAATGTCTTAATGAAACAAAATGTCATCTTCTTATTTGGTGGGGTAAAGCTCATTAATTTTCTTATGAAAGAATCAAAGTCTTTTTCACGCTTACTTTTCTTTAATTTCAATTTAATTTAATAACCGACAAGATCATTCCGAGAGCATTAAAGAATGGTGTGGAACATGGGAAATAAAAATTAATTGAGTGAAATACGTTCAAGTAAATATCCAACTGCGAAAAAAAATTTTTTCCTAAAATTGTAAAATTTAACTATGTTCCTTTACAATTCTGAAAATCCGTTCGTTACCTTGGGTTCCATGTTGACTCGCGACTTACATGGGGAGAACATACTAAAATTAAAAGATGAGAACTCAATCGACGACAAGGACTTCTATACAGACCCATGAATAATAATTCCCATCTTACAATAGAAAACAAACTGACGCTCTACTAAACCTTATTACGACCAATCTGGACTTACGGAGTAGAAATCTGGGGTGCCGCCAAGCCTTTCAACATCCAACGAATCCAGTCCTTTCAGTCCAAAACCCTCAGAATAGTCGCTAATGCTCGGTATTACGTACCCAATTCGTCCCTTCACCTCGATTTTAATATTCCTTTTGTTCAGGAACTAATTTCTTCCCGCTTCACCCTTTTTTGCTGCAAACTGCTGTACTTAGTCTACTAGCAAAAGCCTTGTCTTTCAACTCAAATCCGTACAACCCTCCCCGTCGACTCAAAGTAAGATGACCTCGTGGCCTCCTGGGAATAGTCTGTATTTATTTTTTGAGTGTTGTCATGGGTCACCTTCTCTCCTCTTGCCATTGTCACAAATTTATTTTCTAGCTCATTGTGATCAAATAACAAAATGTTTTTATCTTAACAGTAATATAATGAAAGATATAATATATTAGAATATAACCATATATTTATGGAGAAATGTAAATATTCAAGAGTTTTCTAGTACAGTTTTCTAGACATACCAAAGCTTTATCTCACAGCACTTCTCGATGGATCTCATTTTTATCGGCGGCGGTTAGGTCTGCACACGGCAGGAGGTACTTAACATTCGTTCGTTCTATCTCAAATTAAGATCGCTAAAATTAAATCGTGTAGTTGAGGAAGGAAGCGAGTTAGGGAGGAAGAGAACGGGCTTGATTATTTCATGGCCCATCAGGGTAATTGAAACATCTAGGTCGTGTTGACGTAATGGATACTGAATGATAATCAACTGCCTCTTAATGGAGACCGCTCTTCACTGCCAGAGGGTGCAGAAAATCTACACTTGCCAGAGTAACATGTCATCCATGTACCTCCCTCACATTCTTTTGTTGATTCTCTCCGTGTACAGTACCACTGCAGCAGGGAAAAAAGACTCCGTAAGTTTTGGCTTAATATATAGTGTTCGTGATGACTTTAGGCAAAACTTGAGGCCCACATCTGTGTGACTGTATACTGGAGTAGCTAGTCTTAGAGTTGCAAAACTGTGATATTGTTGATTGGAAGAAATATAATAACTTTTGGGGTTGTACATAATGTTTCGGTTGCTTGTTGTGCAACATAATCTTAGGGAAGGCAAAAGTTCACCAAGTACTCGACAGAAAACTGGCTAGTCCCTTCCCTCAAACATACTTTGTGAAAGTAATCCTTTGCATGTATATCAAGTAAAAATACATTTTAAATAAATACAATACATAATAATAAACAATTAAAGACACAATATTTATAATTAGTCGCGTTTTTGGTTAAACTTACTTCTAGTGTAACGAATTCACGGAGTAAAAAGCTTTTTAATAAATATTTCAATGTTACGCACCAAAATGAGTTATGAGTCAGATAGGTGAGTGTCAATTGTTAATTTTGGTGAGTTGTTAGCTGAATTGTAGTAAGATCTATAATTATTTTATAAATTATTACAAAACAACAACTATAAAATAATATGGTTATAAGATGACTCATTGCTATAATTCGCGCAGGCATGGTATGGAAAGATGAAATAATTATTTTTATATTTAGAAACTACTCGTAACTAATTTAAAAAAAAATTTCTTTGAAATTCAAATCAAGGTGATAATTGTGGAAAAGTAATCCCACATTTCATTTAAATCGTACAGGGAGTTAGATATTTTTTCTAGTTCCCTGTAACATAGGTACATGTCGAGAGTTTCAAAGAATTTCTTTGAAAATGTTTCTTAAATTCAAGAAGCTGCGTGATGTTCAACGAATATATCTTTGCCGCTTTGTTTACAAACTACCTCTGCATGTACCTACGTTACACGATTTTCTCATTTTCCACTTAATTAAAATTGATCGCATGGCCAAAAAATAATTCTGCTATCCAACTTTTATAATCGGTCTTCCTACTGATGACTTTTGTTTAAACATAATTTTATTTTATATTAAAAAACTCCGAAATAGTGATTAAATAAATGCTTAATTTGTCAGACTTGCAGCCTCGTTACATTTAGAGTGCATCAAAACGTGAAGTTCGCGTTCACATGTCTTGCTTGACCTAAAGATGACGTATTGGTGACTCCATGCATTTTGTGTGATAAGCTCTATTTTTGTGTTATAATTGTTCAAATTATCGACCTCTTCAATTGGGTGGATGTTTTTTCAAAGAAATTTCTTTTTGGTTTTTAATTATTACTTTTTGTATGAATGACCAATAGATTGGAGTAAATGCAAGAGAAAGGACAGTGTGTCGGGGCCCGATATTTGCATCTAATGCTCGAGGCCACAAGATAGTATAATAAAACAAAGTTTTGACTATTGTCAAGCTTCCGGAGAGACTGCTTCGAGGGGTGATAGTCAACGTCGGACAGCAAGGATGGAGAAGTAAATGAAGATCGTTAGAGAAATTCTACATTACCAAAATTTCAAATTGTGCTTGTCATTCCACTTTACATGCTATCCCTAATAAATGTTAGTGCGTTAATTGATTTTAACTCATAATTTATGCATTGAACACTAATATTTTTCACTAATGCATTAAACACATACAATAAGAAAACATTATTTTAGCTTTAATTAGTATATCATTACTTTTTACCTTTACTAAATCTACACATATATGTATAATCTATACATATTAAGTTTTGTGTGTGTGTGGGAGTAATTCAGAAGGCTATGCAGACCTTGCAGAGCTTTCACCGCGCTAAACTTGCCTCCATTGCTATCTGTCATGGGGAGAGCCTTCCGATTACCCACCTCGATCTTCGTAGCGATTTGTTTTGTCATTACATTTCTAACCTCGTTTCCCTTTTACGAAAGTAGCGTTGAATTTATTTTCATAAGCATCATAATAATATATAATTATAATATACTATAATCGACATAAATAGATTCATTCAGAATCAGTATAATCACTTCAATCGTTTTAGAAGGGAGATAAAAATAAAACTCAAGTTTTGATTATGACGTCGTTCTCCTTGAATTCTGCGTCCTAACTTTATCCCACTTCCCGATATAGTTCATTCTGTGCGTTAATGAGTGTGACAAAACTTTAGACATTTCACAAATCTGCCTTATTTTATGGACTTTAAATTTCCAGTTACTGGCTCTCAAGAGTCTAAGTATGTAATCCAGTGGACTAGTTCATAGACGTTACTAAAAAAAATATTATTAATTGCCGATTTATACCAAATTATTAATTGTATGTATAATATTTTTTTTAGAAAGGCTCAAACAAAGATTTGGTGCTATTTATTATTGAAATAAGAGATAATCTGTATTATTAACCATTTAATATTGTTTAGATTTTATTTTATTATAATATTTAATGAGTATAGGAACCAAGTCAACAAATAGGGTAAGTAAAACAATAATGTTGAACTAAATCACCTTATTTATAAAAAATGTTTTGGAGTTTGGTCAAGAGGCTTACAATGTAAGCCGAAACGTTGGGAGATAATTTAAAAAAAAAATACACGTTTTTTTATAAAATTATATTTTCTGGATCTACCTTGACCGAACCCCAACAAAAAACATTCAATAGTTTTTTGTTTTTTTTTCTATTTTCCTTTTCATCATGTACTGGATGAGAAGTGACGCTGTTCCTCCTATTATAAATCCTTAAACATTTGCGTAAAATATAATAAAAAATCAGTCAAGAATTAGAATACAATATTCACAATTTCATATAGAAATTGATAATAAGCTTTCTCAAATAAAAATAATATATCTTACATATTATTTTGTGCTACAATTTGATGAATAATATTTATTAATATACTGCAAACGAAATTTTGATCGGTACACAATGTATTTATGTATTGCCTCAGTATATAAATAAAGTAATATCACTCCTAGATAGTGCTATTATTAAGGCTAGAGACGCACGTTTACTTACCTGATGAGCTAATAATTATTTTTCGTTATCAATTATATCCTAGATAGATAACATTGGCTAGTCGTCCGCGGTAAATTTGAACGTGCAAACAAATAACATTTATGTACAACTTTTCAAGGGAGAAATTGATCAGACATACTTTCGCCCTCTATTCTTAAGATCCGGAAAGAAAGAGACATTCCTTGGCATCTGAAGAGCAAGGAGTAAACATCATCCTGAAAGAATATAAATTCTCGTTTCATTGAACTAAAATAAATGCATTTGTCAGATAGATGCAATTAAAGCTGATAAATTTTGTATTTGTTAATAAACAAAGTTTATCAAATTAAAATTGGCAATCAAATGTTGCCACGGTTTTTTGTATTACGTCAGATGGAGCACTGTCTTTGATCTAGAAATGTATACATGCACTCACGTAACTAAATTATTAAATCCAATAAAATCACAATGCAAAAATGACATTATTATTTTACAAAATATTGCACGTGCAGCTTTCATGGAACTCTTTTTAGCTTTGATATATATATATAAAATAGCATTTTGAGCTTACAGAACGCATTGCCTTTATCTTGTTACTCTTCCATTAGTACAGTTTCCTTCTTTCGATATGCGATTATCAACAAAGGTACATTCTGCTAATATATTTTATACCCTTTTTGCACAAAATTAACTTATATGCCCTGTTATTCGTTACTCAGAATTAACTACATGATTCAATTGCTCCCATCCTCTTGATGAAGCTACCAGCTTTTATCTAGCTCCTAAGCTAAAATAATTAAATTTCTTTGTTACGGAAAGTTGAAACATTTAGTCGACAAAGGCTGGATATTTATTGAATGATTTAATTCTGGGAGGAAATTGACCCTATTTTTATTTGGAATTAGTTTTCATCGCAACAGAAAACATTGAAGAAGAAATCAAATATCCATAACTTTTTAAAATAAATTCAATTCTAATTAGGTACATAGAAAAAAAACTCTATGAGTGAAAGATGCTTTTATACTACTCGCACACACACACACACACACACACACACACATATATATATAATTTTTAACAGCCCCTACACAGACTATTGAATGGTAGCGAATTCTGGCTAAGTGTCCCCAAAAATAAACTAGCGTCCTTAAGGCGTNCTCCTTGTGATTTTTTCTTATTGTGTGTGCACCGCACTCGCTATCCCACTTGTTCTTGATTACTTATATATATATATATATATATATATAAGTAATCAAGAACAGGTGGGATAGCGAGTGCAGTGCACACACAATAAGAAAAAATCACAAGGAGAAAGACTTGTGTTGTATAGGGGATGGGACTCAAAGGAAGGGGAAGGCGATTGGGTTTTCCCTAATCCTCTTATTGTTGGCAATTCCATGACAGGTCTTTAAGTGGCTTTGTAAAACGTCATTAAAAACATTAAATGACCCTGAGCATGCCTTGCTATGGGAAGAGAGGACTGTGGTTCTGAACAGGATGCTCTGTGGTTATTAATTTTGATAATTAGGGGCGTGGTACATTCTCCTACGTAAGAAGCACTCTTTATGCGCGAGTGTGTGTGCGTATGTATGTATATTTACACATCCAATTGATAAAATTTACTGGAAATTATATAATACTATTGGAATAGTATAAATCTGAAACTCATACCATAATACTTTAGGAAGAAATTAATAAATATGTCAAAAAACTAGAAGAAAAAAAAAACAAGCTTTCATGCTGTTGGTAGCATTCAAAACAATTAAACCATAATAAAAATCTCTCAGATGGATACATTTTAGTAAGCTGTAGATATTCAAGCTATATAAAATCAAACGCCAGTTTAAAATGGTTAGATCTTAAATCTTAAATTCAACTTGTAGCATTAAAATAATAATTGTACTATGTTTCTTCGAATTATTAATCTATTTATTATGAAGGGAGGTTAGCCAGAAGTCCAATATTCAGTTGCCAAAATATGCCTTAACTCCAGATACATACAACTTTAATTATTACGTAGTATCGTAATGATTATTGAAATGAGTGGTCTTAGTAGAGTTAACTGAATAAAAGAAGGAATTTATGCAAATACTAAATATGGTCAAAGACATTACAAATATCTTGGATAATTAATTTGCATTGATAGGAATGTTATTGAAATATTTGTTCCGTAACATATTTTGTAGCAAAATTGAATGTTAATTACAAACATGAAATTAATTACATTAATATTATTTTTTTGTGGTATTTAACCCATGTAAATTTTAATAATTTTTAGTGCAAGGGAACAGAATAAAAATTCTAACAGTCCCTGCCAGGACTCGAACCTGGATTTCCTGCTATCCGGGCCGGTGCATTTACCAATTATGCTACCGGGACCAGTCAATGCACCGGCCAGGATAGCAGGAGATCCAGGTTCGAGTCCTGGCAGGGACTGTTAGAATTTTTATTCTGTTCCCTTGCACTAAAAATTATTGAAATTAATTACTTTTCATTATCAAAATTTTTAACGATATAGCAGGAATAGCTTTATTTAATTTATTCGTAACATATTACTTAACTTTTGAATCAATGTACATGCTATGTAACAGGAGGGAGGGTTTATCTGTAACCCGTTATGGGGTGTTCCCCAATGTAATTAATTATGCGACCCGTTATGCGTCAAATCATAAACAGCTGCGTTAGGCATTTTGCGAAAACATCAAGGATTGCCTTGAATATCGAATGAATTGAATGAATATCGAATGAAACAATCGTGTAAACAGTGTTTGTGGTTGTTGCATATTTGAACAGAAAGAAGTACAAAGTGAAAAAGCAGTTGACGCACTGGATAAGAGAGGAAATAGAAAAATACTGTGATTGCGGCTGAATCTATCTGTTCCTATCTAAAATATTAAGTAGAGTGCTTGCAATCAAAAGAGTTGAACCAATCTTATTGACATGACGAACCAAGCCTGGGCACCCCAAAGCAATTATTATATCGTCAATCCAAATGTAAAAATAAGGATCAGAGACTTTTCTAACTCACTTCTCCCAGCATATTGTTCTCTCAGATCACCTTAGTCAATTGCAGGTTTTAGGAGAGTTGTTGTCTATGCTTGGAGGTACACACACACATTTAAAACGACTACGAATCAGTATACTACAAGAGACTTATGATGCAATTTAATGCTCATGTTGCAACGTAGCTTTTGGAAGCTTTCCAAGAGTTGCTGGAAAATTTGGTAGTAATTCAATGTTCGTGTATTTTCAAGAAAGTCTTTAACAATGTTTTTGAATGTCAATCAAGCAAAATTTTCAATTTCTGACATTTTTACCACGAAATCTTCGTCTGGAAGAAGCTGTCGAATCTGTGGACCATCAACTCATCGGCCTTTATCTTTTTAAATAGCAGGCTAACATAGTTGGCCTGGAAACAGTCTCCTATAGTTGGCAAAGATTCAATGAATTGCTTCATGAGACCCAATAGTGTCGACAAGTGACTGATGCACGATGTCTGGATCAGGTCCTGTCTCAGCGGCCAATTCGACTGCACCCAATGTTGTACACGAGCTCTGCTCGACAAAGGCAGATACAAAAATCAGAAATACTTTGTGTATCCACGTTGGTGACCAAGTAAGAAGCAGACCATTTTAAGGTAAACACAAATGATCCAATGGTGCATGTGATATTGCAACAGATCTATGACTTTCCTTATGGTGCCATAATCTTCACGCAAACAAACTGAATGGCCAATTGGAACTGAACCAAATAAATTTCCATTGCGGAGGAGAACGCACTTCAAGCTGCGCTATCTATAAATCGACGCCAGTCAGTTATAGTTTGAAATTCCCAATTCTTCTATTAAACTACTTACATTATGGCAAAACACAAATCCGCCATCACATTGAAAGTATTGCAGAAATACCCTTTCTCGTGTTCGAAAATAGGATAGTTTGGCTCCCTTTTTAAGCAAGTTTTTCTTATTGAGTCGTGACGCTAAGAGCTCTGAAGCTTTTTTGGATAGTACCAAATCTCTTACCGAATCATTTAGCTCTTGTTAAATTGTTGTTCGAGTCCCTTACGTATGGAGTCATCTTCAATGTCGAAATCTTCATCTTTGGAGTCGCTTTCATCTGCACCATATCCGTATTCCCCTACTTCAAAGAGGGAAATTCATTGAAAAATGGCACGGGGACTTGGGCTGAATGCGGTACTGGGCGTATAGTTGACGGTAAACTTAGTATACTCCATTTAACATTTTCTTTCTTGTTATATCACAACGCTTTCACTATAATAAAGTAACAATCACTTGAATGATCTTTGGGCTCGCGCCATATCATAGGTATACCAAATGGAAGCTTAGTACGTGTTCCCTTGGTCCACATCCGTAAACCCTCAACACAGTGTTTACACACTTTATGAGGTTCCCATGCTTAATCTTTATTACCAAGTTTTACTTTAAAATACGCAAAAAATACTTGTCTGAAAAATGTACTAATATTTGCCCTTTGACTGGGGAATGTTAAAACTGCCACATATATAACAAAAGGAATCGGTTTTCACACTTTCGACGTGTAGGAGCTGAGGTAGACATAAAGAAACGTTTTAGTTCAAACACACTATGCAGTTCTGTACACTTCCGTAACGAAATACTAAATACTGCTTACCGAAACACCAAAGTATAACAGACGTAACTAAACAGGTAGGTCTAGACCAGCATGCGCCCTACCCACATAGAAACTGAACGTGACGTGATAGAAGAAAACTAAAAACAGTTTTAAAACCAACATGCTTAATTCTATTTAAAAAATGCTAAAAAATCGATTTCACCAGATATTGAGTTTTAAATTGTTCCCCAGTGTAATTTCATTAGGGACAATTTCATTGTTCAGCAGTTGCTCAGTGCACTGAATGATTTTAATAAAAACTATTAAGTAGTGAATTCAGTAGTAGTGATTAGTCATTAAGAATATCTAAACATCTAAAGATATTGAATTTGCACTGAATTGAAACGTTTAAAATGAAATATTTAATATCTATCGTGCTGAAGAATTAAATATAGGTAAAGAAGAGAAGTTTTTAAGGTGAGAATAACAATTCTTATATATTCCATTTTATTTGAGTTTCAAAAAAATGTTGAGATGTAAGATGTAATTTTCTAAAGCTTATTTTACAATTTTACTTAAAACTTAAATTAAGGCATAAATTGGCGAATGTAGCAGTAATGGGTGAGCATTTCGCTAACATTTCTTTCTCAGCCATTAGTGCAAAGATTAATTATCATATTTATTGGCTTGTAAATTAAATCTCTTGTTATTTAATCTACTTTATATCCATTTTTCGTGAAATACGTGAAATATATGTTACGAAGTTCTATCTAATGGACTTTCTTTTTTTTCCGTTTGTTAATTTTATATAAAATCCAACTTTGAGGCATTAATTATAGAGCTATGAAAATCAATGTAAAAAAGTATAACTATAATATTGTTTATTAAGTACAAAAAGTTCTTACCATCAGTAACGGTATGTACATTTACCCAATTACATATATTGTACTACATGTAACATATGTAGTACAATATAATATGGTATTAATAAGAAAAATATATAATTTTTCAACACAGGGTACCCGCGGATCCATTCCAATAATCGGGTTTTCGGAGTTTGACGATTGCAACAAGCCAGACATGCCAGACAGAATAGTTAACGCAAAAGTGACACAGCAATGGAAAGGTGTGAACGTGATCAATGCTGGGTACCGAGTACACAAAACAATACGGCAAGCAAAAGTAAGTACATTAAAATTCATTTTTAAATCAGCTAGCTGTTATATATTTTACATGTGAAATTCATCGCAATCATAAAAATTAAAATCAACAACAAAATTCAAGAAGTAGTAGCATTTCCTAAATTTTTAATGAATCTTTATTGTTTCCTTTAGTTTTTGTTGTTCACGGTTATTTTTTTTTAATATAATATTTATCTACTATAATTAAAGAGCAAATTTCATAACGGTTGTCTACACATCAAATGCATTCACATATTAAACATTCATTAATAAAAATTTATTTGATTAAAATTAACAATAATGGTAATTCAAAGTTTTTTGAGTGCGTGAAAAAATAATAATTTACTTACAGAAAATAATAAGCCTTATAAACACTTAAAGTAATCCTGAGTCTAACTATTTAATTTTCACATAATTATATTAAAAATGATAATGTCGCATTGATAGAAAAATAACACAAGTAATTTTTAGATAATTCATAAACATGAAATTATATTAAATAAAATATTAAACTTTATTCAATAACTACGTTCACAAGAAAACATAAAATTACATCAATATCAGCTTTTACTTATATTCATCACTTGTGGTAATTTTATCAATTAAAATTAATACATTTATTAATATATGTATACTAAAATTGTAAAATTTAACTATGTTCCTTTACAATTCNTGTATATATATATATATGTGTGTGTGTGTGTGTGTGTGTGAATATATATACTCACACAATTAGATTAAATGCAGTATTATGCATAGTAAGCAAAGAATTCATGTGTTTCTTATTTTTATTAATCTAACGGAAATAAGAATTGTATTAAAATGTTTAACTGAGAGAAAAAAGTGGAAGAGGGACTGTTTGTAGGTGGCATAAGATGTTGCTGAGTTGTTCGCTATATTCTCTTTAAGAGAGGAAATTCCAGAAGAAAAGAAACGTTCCATCGTATACTGCAGGTCAATAGAAGGATGGGGTTATCAACAACTAGAAGCTATTTTATTTATATATATCGCTGGCGTTCAATCTCTGGGATATATAATGTATCGTCAGATTCATTGGTCACTTGATTTTTTCCAATGACAGCCTGAAAGTTCGTTATTATTCTTACTTGCAGGGAAACTTAGTTTGCTCTTATAGATACATGACTTTTCCATTTACGGTTAAATCAGAGGTCTCTCTTGGATGCAGGAGTAACACGGTATTCTCTGGGATGTGTATTGCTGAAAAATGGTTTCCTGAATGACTGGTACTAAAGGGCTGTATTTATTTACAAGATACCTTATCTAATCTCTGAAAATCATCTTACTTCCACTGTTATTTGTATTCATTAGTTGTCTTCTGCCTTTCAGCTCCGTTTTTCTTTGTTGCTCCTTGAATTATTTTACGCGACCTTCACAATTTAAGGAGTCTCAATGGAACCTCAATTATTTTTCCTTTTCTGGAGCTAAAAATTCGAATTCTTCTGATACTAGTGAAGTTTCTATCGTAATTATTTGACCAGAGTGAACTGGACTGGTCACATCAAAGCGATTTGTCTCCAATGTTGGTTATGACGCTTTGGACAGCTCTACAGATTGCTGAACCACAGGTCCAGATTAACAATAGAAAACAAAATAACTCTTTACAGAACATTAATTAGACCTATCTGGACATATGGTATTGAATTGTGGGGCACAGCGAAGCCATTAAACATTAGATGTATCCAGGGGTTCCAGTCCAAAGTCCTTCGCACAATCCTCAACACTCCTCCCTACGTATCCAATAAAACCATCCATTCTGACCTGGAAGTACATTTTGTTTCCGAGCTCATCCCCCCCAGGTTTGATAAGTTCCACTCAAACATCCAAGGACTTCCAAATCCCCTAGTCCTCTCCCTGGCATCCCACGTTCATCCCGACCACCCTCCCCGACGCCTCAAGAGGAGGTAGCCAAGGGATCTCCTACTCCAGCCAGTTTAGTTAAAATATCAAGGGAGTAAATGTACTAGCATGTTTCTCCCCCTCTCACTCCCTCCTTGTCTCTCTGCCTAGTCTCCTTCTTATCCTAGGATAAGGAGAAGATGGGTGCCATCGCGGGTTAACCTGGGCTCCTCTCTCAGGACGTGTTACGTCCCGGGATAGACAAGAAAGGACTATTATTATGTACCCCATCAAAAATTATAGTGTATGAAATATGTAGAGAATAATTTTTTTTAATAAAGAAAGTTATATATATGTATAGTTACAATATTCTTTATAACTTTATTGNATATGATTTATATATATAATGTTGGTTTTGGTATTAATGGTAGGGGTTGAGAGAGAGGAAGAAAAGGTGGAGCTTTAGTAATGGGAGGGATGGTTTGAGATTCGGGTGGGGTTTTATGTATATTTATAAATGTTTCGTATGAGTTTCAGTGTTTTTAGTTTTATTTTTTATTTTTTTATTTTATCCTTGCATTTAACTTAAAATATTGTGACATATATTCGACTAAAATATTATATCTTAAATATTTGAGCAGCTAGGCAAAAAGTAATATCATATTTGAATTCAGGTCATCAATTTCAGATGAATTCAGTTCCTAATACCCCAGCACCAAAACAGCTGTTGGCCTGAGAAATAATAGAGCCAATAATAAGTAGAAGGAAATAACCGACTTCAAGAGGCTGCAAAATTATAGAGCAGTACTTCAACATTTCATCAAAATGCAAAGACAGATTGTCACACTTTCTTTCTACTTTACTGCTATAAAGTTTCGTCCAAAGCATATTATTGACACTCTTTTATGGGCTTTGGGTTTTTAAAAATCTTATGACGACTTGAAATACTTTTTCAAATTGCTGCAAACACTATGTTGCTGTTTCAGGAAGAAAACATAGACAAGGAGACTTCGTTATTTTTGTTTTTTTTATGATGAACTCAAAAATAATAATAACAATAATCTGCTCAAAGTATATAAGTAATTTATACAAATAGTAATGTGTTACTTTAGGATGCACAAAGGTTCAAATATGATTGTTAATCTGGAATGATGATGCACATATGGGAAATAAATTTCTAGAGTAATTTTTCATGGAGGTTATACGTCAAACGGTTATTTTAAAGTAGTTTTTGACAAAATGACTCATGAAATGGTGGCAGAACAAGAAAAGTTCAAAAATAAAATAAAATAAATAATAAAATAAGTTTTACAAAAAGTGACTTTATATTGCACAATTTCTGAAGGAAGTGAAAGCTTATAAAATGAGAACAATGAGTATCAAATTACCTTAATGCCTAAATGGTTTCCCTTTCTTGGTCGTTTCTTCCGAAAGTTAAACTACTGTACTCTTTTTTAAGATTTTTTTTTTTTTTCAACTTTATTATTTATTACTTTCTACATATTTTGTATATAGTAATGTGCTGGTTAATAGTCACAGTAAAAAAAAATAATTAATAAAAATGATAATTAAGTTAATAATAATAAAAATATATATATATAATAAAATAAAAATAAATAAATAAAAATATTTAAAATAAAAAATACAGAAAAATAAGAAATAACATAGCGTGTACTTCACTTGATGGAGAAGCTGCCCAATGGCAGAACTCCTTAATCTCTATTTACAGTATACTTAATCTCTATTTACAGTATGGTTGTTTTTTTTTTTTTTTTTTCTTCATATTATTTTTTTTTTTATGAAGTGTTGGCAGTGAGAAGGTCACGGGGCCATTTCCTATTCAGGCGACGTGGTGGATTATCAGGATGGAACATACTGGATAGAGTTTGGGCTAAAGGATTGGGATGTATGGAAAGGCCAGAGTGGAATTTATTAAAGCGGGTTGTAATGATGTCCTTAACTAAAGGGATTTTGAGGTCATTGTGGAGTAAGGAGTTTGTGACATAATAGGGTGCATCAACTATGATTCTTAGGATTTTGGATTGAAAGGACTGTATTCTTTGGATGTTGGAGGGTTTAGCAGTTCCCCACAATTCGACTCCATACGTCCAGATAGGTCTCAGTAACGTCTTATAAATGGTAAGTTTGTTGGTCACAGTTAAGGTTGACTTGCGGCTTAGTAGCTTGTAGAGTTGTCCAAGTCTCCTATTTAGTTCCTGTCTTTTGATTTTTGTATGTGTGTTCCATGTTAGACGGGAGTCAAGATGAAAGCCTAGGTACCTGACGCAATCGGAAGTTGGAATAGGGATGTCATTAAAGTAAATTCTGCCAGGTTGTTTCTTCCTTAGTGTGAAAGTGACATGACAGCATTTGCCTTCGTTGACTTTAATGCGCCAGCGCTGGCACCAGCGCTGTATGTCCATTAGATGCCGTTGGAGATTTTGTCTGGCAGTAAGTGAGTCCGCATCGGTAGAAAGGATTGCTTGATCATCTGCAAAGGTTGCTAGGAGTGTGTTAGGATGTGTCGGGATATCGGCAGTGTATAGGATGTAAAGGATGGGGCCAAGCACACTACCTTGTGGAACTCCCGCTTCCACTTGGTAATAGTCGGAGTAATCTAATCCTTGCCGGACCCTGAAGAATCGATCGGTTAGGTAGGAGCGAAGGATAAGGTAAAGGGTGCTTGGGAGAATGGATTTTAGTTTGAACAGTAGTCCGCGATGCCACACCCTGTCAAATGCTTGTGACACATCGAGGAAGGCACCAACGCAGTACTGCTTGTTCTCGAGAGTGGAAGATATGCGATCTACAACACGAAACACCTGTTGGATCGTGGAGTGTTGGGCTCGGAAACCAAACTGGTGTTTTGGAAGTATTTGGTGAGCGTCCAGAATTGGTATTAGTCTTTTAAGAAGAATCTTCTCAAAGACCTTTGAAAAAAGAGGAAGCAGGCTTATTGGGCGATAGGAAGAAGGATTACTTGGGGGTTTGCCAGGCTTTGGAAAGAGGATAACAGTGGATAATTTCCACAGGAGAGGAAAGTGTGTGGTTCGGAGGATGGTGTTGTAGAGGTAGGTGAGGAAAGTTACAGCCTTTTTGGGTAAGTGGTTTAGAATTTTGGCTGTAATAAGATCATGCCCGGGAGACTTGCCTTTAGGCAAGCGGGAGAGGATACATTTGACCTCAGAGGGGGCTTTTTTAAGATATGAACATTCCAATAATAATGCGATGTCAAAGCTGGGAAGAAAAAAAGGTTACGATTAGTAAATAAATAAACCACATTTTTTTTCATTCATCTATAATTCATTTTGCTTCATCACATAACTAGAACCAGAATCTTTGTAGTTTCCACTTGCTGGTAGACCGACTGTTAAGTACCCAATATCAAAAAGAAATTAAAATGATTATGTGTTGATGTATTTTTTAATGGCATCCCAACCACTTGGGTCATTAATGCCTTTTACGTACAACAACGGATGATAAAGGAAGGAAGATTATTCATAATGTTTGCCGCGAAATATGGAGGTAGTCAGTCGAAAGCCGCCCGCGACAGAGGGGGCACGAACAGGAGGCCATGTCCCGGCACGAGGTAAACCACAGCACCGAGCCGACCCCATATAATTGGCTCCTTGTTTAGTCCTGCCTGAGGAGTCCTTAGTGTAGTGCGAGCGAGGGAGTGCATGGTGGGACAAAGCCGTTCAAACCCTCTAGCTCGACAATATACTGTAAGTAGGAGGCCAAACTCGGCGCCGCGGCCCACCACGAACCAAATACAGGCCGCCGTCCGCCCCCCACCAACGCAGGCCGCACTGACCGTTAATTATTCATTGAAAGAAAACTATTGACAATACTAAGAGAGAACAAAAACAAAAATCAGGTTATATAAATTAGCATCTTTGAGGAATTTGATTAGCCGGTCTATCGTGTCTGGACTGTTCTCTAAAATACTTTTTCTAAGCTCGAAGGAAGAGCATATTGTCGTATTTTATCGTCGTACTTCATGCATTCTGTTAATATGTGTTTCATCCAAAGAAGAACCTTGCAATCCACGCGAACTGGAGGAGTTTTCTTCTCCATTAAGTGACAATGGGTCAGTCGGGTATGCCCTATTCTTAGTAGAGTCAAGATGACCTTCGCGTCTATGATTCCTGATAGAGGAGCTCCATTGGTTCACAGTTTCTTTGATAGCACGAAGTTTGTTTCCAGTGACGTTGGCCGTCATTTTTCTTTCCACTTATGTAAAATTTTTTTATTATTTATAAATGACAAAATATCTAGTGGTGTGGATGGGGCACGAACAGGTGGTGTGGATTGCAGATGTTGCCGTTCCGCGTAGCTGCTTTATCTTCAACATCTGCCTTTTCATTTCCACTTATCCCACAATGGCTAGGTGTCCATAGAAATGATAGTTTAATCTCTTCTCGGTGTAAATTGTTAATGTTATACATAATATAGTTTATGAAAGGGTGTTGGTTGAATAGGTTTTTAAAGCTGAGAATGGACGATAAGGAGTCAGTACAGATTAGTAGATTGTGTTGTTGCGGTAATACTATGTTCAGTGCTTTATCTATTGCCAGTTTAATAGTTTGATCAACTATTTTGTAGCCATCCGTGTATACAACAGAACAGGATTGCATGCTTAGTAGAATATTATTGAACTCTCTTAATAACACTATAGGGGGAGTTTCGTGTTTCAAATATTTGGTGAGAGTTAAGTTGATTCGGGGGCTGACAAACAGGGTTCTATTATTGAATCTTGGGAAAGCAGTGGAGTGGGGAGTTCAAGGTTGAGTTCATAAAGCATATGACTGACTCTATCGAAGAATGAGTATCTGTGTGTGTGACGTGATTGAGGGAAGGAATTTGAGCTTAATGGATAGTAGGGTTTGGCAGATACTTTGATGTAATATCTAAGGGACCAAAAATAAAGCTTTAACTGGTGTGTCATGAGATATTTAAGAAACATATTTCCTCCATGAATCACGTTTACATTTATTATAAGTATACCTGGGGTGAGGACGGTGAGCGAAGGGGTGTCTCCCTATAGACTGGCAGGGTTGGGAGTAGGGAGAGGGAGAGAGGGGCCTGAGCCGGCAGCGAGAGGCCGGCCCTTATCAGTCAAGGGCTTAATAACCTGCTCAGTCTGTACTGAAACCGTATGTGTCTACTTTGAAGTGAAGAGTGCTGTAATATTATTGTTATTATTATTAATGTTGTTTGATGTAAATATGTTTTCACCTACTTTCTGCGCATAAGAGCGACTAAATGTACGAGCTTGTGTTCGAAATAAAGTTTTTTTGCATTGCTAACTTTCTTAGTTACCTGGATGTTTTTTATTTATCTTTCTTTAATGTAGGTCAGACACTGGGGATTTAGTGGCCCTTGTTCTCCGTCACAATTAACGCAAAAGGTGAATTATCACAATTCATGTCAGTATGACCACTTTCTGAGCATTTTCTACAGTTTGGAGAGGTGGTACCACAGGAGCCTTTGATATAACCAAACTTATAACAATTAAAACACCTCAAGGGTGCTGGTATGTAAGGAGTGACATTGAGTTTTAAATATCCTGCTTTAATAAATTTAGGTAAGTGGGGTGTACAAAAAGTAAGAATAAATCTAGGAGTAGGGCCTCTTGTCTTATTAATTATTTGTTTCACCTCAACAACATTTTGTGAATGTAACTCAGACAATATTTCCGTTGTTGAAACACACAGTAATTCAGTTGAGTATATTAAGCCCTTACTACTATTTAATCTCTGATGTGGTTCGGCTTTTACTGGGATTTCATAAAATGCTTTTAAATTAAGTAATTTGGATGACTGAGTATCATTATGGCATTCAATTAAAATACTTCCATCCTTGAGTTTTTTTATATTTACTGTTCCTTCCTAGTTTATTTAATAACATAAGTATCACTAGGCTTCAGAGTATATATAAACGGTTCTGTTAATATGTCATAGTGGCCCTTTCACTTTCCTCGAGAGACGATCATGTTTCTATAGAATATCGTAAGATCTCCTAAACATGAAATGTATGCCCATGACTGACAGAACATGTTTTTTTTTTTTTTTTTTTTTTACAATTCATGCCATCCTGATACTTAATAAACGCGAGCTAGTAGATAGGAGGTAGTAATCCTTAGTCTATGGATAGAGCATGTAAGAACTGCACACAGCTTACTTTAATCTGAGAAATAATTTTATAAATAGTAATAAGTAAGTCTGGGGGCACCTGGGTAGCACAAGGGATCCGTACGGGTCTCGCAATCCTGCCGCTAAGGGTTCAAAATTACTAATCTAACACTTAAAAGTATTATTATCAAAAATACGAAAAAAGAAGTGATTTTGATTATGAATACAACGGTACCAGTTAAATGAAGATCTGTGACTTACTTGGGATTTGATTATGTTGCATCAAATTTTACGTAATGTTAAACTAATAATACATATAATATCTTTTTTCCAGTTTAGATTTACCATTAGCAAGTGCACGACTGAGTGCGAAAGATATCTGAAGTTCAGCATTGATTACTGCCCTGTTTTTGAAGAAAAAGGAATGCCATGGAGTAAATTTGTACAATCAGCCTCTCCAAGAATAAAGTGCCCTGTAAAACCGGTATGGAATTATTGTTTTTGGACAGTTTTCTATAAATTATCTACATGAACTAAATCACAAATTCGACTAAAAAAAAAAAGTCTTTGTATACTGTAGAACTTGCACATTAAAAATTAATTAATCTTAAAAATTAAATATTAAGGAGCATTTTGAAAACGAACACTCAAAACTTATATAAGAATACTCCTGGTTTATTGAGGAAAACATTGTAGAAATATGTTCACATATGTTTCATATGATTTTTCAAAATCCATCTATTCACTCTTGTAAAACGTATAACACGAGTTTTGAAAAATATCCAAAATTCTTTAAAGGTTCTACATCGAAGAACCTAAAAATAGGGCCATTAAAATTTAAGTATATGTAAACAATTAATGACAGGGAATAGAATAAAAAAATCTATCTGTCCCAGCCAGTACTCGAACCTGGATCTCCTGCTTGCCGGGCAGGAATGCTTTTATTACACTTTTTTAAGTATATGTATTATTCTGTACGCGCGCTATCCTCCGCTTTTTTTTAATAATAACGAAACCGAATTCGGTAATTTTTTTTTTGTAAACCATTAGCGAGTTTGTTAATGGGCGAATTTGGTATTTAAGCTATTTACTGGAAAACGTTAATGAGTTTGTCAAAAGCTGAAATCAGTCCGGGGGGTGATGGGGGTAGGGGGGGAAGACCAAAATTTAAAATCTTAAATATCTCCGTTATTAGGCTGTCATGCACAGGCTTTTTCTTCTTTTCTCTCCCTCTCCAGGCTGTTTAATTAAGCAGAATCCCCATGTTTTATTATAGATGGATATTAATAAGAGTAATTGAAGAAATTTAATTCAAAGCCGAAGATAATAATGGCTGTAAAAAGTGTAGCCAATGAGCTTCGCTATAGACTGGAAGATAAAAAAAAGAGTGGATTTCGGTTATGATCATATAGTTAACGGAATATGTTTTAGCTTCGCCGAAGTAGGATCGTTGAAGAACTCTAAAGAAAAAATGTATTATACCCTCGTATAGTAGCTTGATTTCCCAATGAGACTATTTCTATAAAATAATAAATCAATTTAATCGACTTTCAGGGACTTTATAAATTTGTCAACGCCACCTTGGATGCATCGGAAGTGATGAAAATGGGCAATGCCTTCTTCACACCATTGATGGAATTGTACACGTGGAAAGTAGTCTTCGAGGTGGCTTCGAAAGAAGGAAATATACTCACTTGTGGAATAAGTACTATCAGATATTCTCGAAAAAAAAACTGAAAAAACGTGGTGCTAAAGAGCCGGTACTTTAGTTTCTGAAGAATCTAAGGATTACTTTTTATTCCAATTTGAGAAAATCAATAAAGTATTTAAAAAATTGAAATCTCTAAATCACAATTTTGTATATTCCCTCATCTCCATGCAAATAAATAAACTACTCTTTTAAAGATTTGAGATTTAGTATATATATACACTTACATAAACAGGTGTTTATAAATAGGTATGGAAAAAAAATTCGTTGCTCCGCAATACCAGTATACCTTTTTATTAATCAGAGCATAGTGCTTTCAGGAAACACGATCTCACCATCAGAGCTAAGCGAAGGGAGAAAACTTATGAGTTGTCCATCTCAAAGATTGGCAATTTACTCTCCAGTAATTTCATTAATAAAGAGTAAACCGACAAACTTTAAGATGGACAACTCCTTAGGTTTCTCACTTCGCTTAGCTCTGATGGTGAGAATTCGGAAAGGGCAAAGCTATAATTAATTTTAAAAAGTACAGTTTGCGGAGGGACGAATTAACAAATTATTTTTAAAAAAATCAGTGTTAGCCCTCCTTTCACCCGCTTAGGGTGAAGATCTTGAGTCTCTTGGAGGATACTGATTCGTAGTCGTGTAGGCGTGCTGATTTATTGAAAAACTCTCCTACTATTATTCGTGAAAGTAGGGTTGGGTTGTAACTCTTGTAAACGAACAGAACAACCCCTGAGTATATTACGGAATGGTTATCGCCGCTTTTGGGCTGTAGTCGTGTAGGCGTGCTGATTTCTTGGAAAACTCTCCTACTATTATTCGTGCAAGTAGGGTTAGGTTGTAACACTCGTAAACGAACAGAACAACCCCTGAGTTTATTACAGAATAGTTATCTTCACTTTTGGGCTGTAGTCGTGTAGGCGTGCTGATTTATTGAAAAACTCTCCTACTATTATTCGTGCAAGTAGGGTTGGGTTGTAACACGTGTAAACGAACAGAACAACCCCTGAATATATTACGGAATGGTTATCAATAAGACTTCCCAGAGGAAATTGATGCCCTTGAATGGAACCCATAAGCATTAGATGCTGCAACATTGATGGGCTTTATTACAGCCCTTCCGAAGATCATGAGTCTCTTAGAGGATACTGATTCGTAGTCGTTTTAAATGTCTGTGTGTGTACCTCCAAGCATAGTCAACAACTCTCCTAAAACCTGCATTTGACTAAGGTGATCTGAGAGAACAATATGCTGTGAGAAGAGAGTTAGAAAAGTCTCTGAGCCTTATTTTTTACATTTGGATTGTGTTTTTTTATCCATCAGACGATTTAATTAGTGCTTAGGGGTGGCCCAGGCTTGGTTCGTCATGTCATTAAGTTAGGTAGTCCCTCAGTAATGAAAATTTGATCTTAGGGACAACATCTTAGGGCCACTTGCCCTGAAGATGGCTTACAATGTATGCCAAAACGTTGGCAGATAGTTTAAAAAATACACATTTTTTAAAATTTGTATATTTTTGGATCTACCTAGACCGAATCTCTACAAAAAACATCTAATAGCATTTATTATATTATGATATTACTGTAATTAGAGATGTCTGGTATTCCCAGGCTGTCATTTTGGCTTTTCTGGTCTAGGTTTGACGTTAGTAAGTCGAAAGAGATAGAAGGTGGCTTATCACTGACCCTTATCATTAATTGTACCTTTATTTACCTCACTTTGGGCTTTAAAAAATATCACTAATACTAAATGATTGCAAAATAGTACGGGCGATTTTTTGTTGAGTTTCAACATATAATTCACGCAATTCATTTTGTCAATTCCATAGCGCTGTACTGATTGAAAAGGAGCAACCACCCGGACATATCATAACTTACACTTGACAACTGCCGGACAACGATAAAGCACAACTTCTCTCAGGTTATATATTTCCCGAAGACATTGGTTGTTTTCTGATTGCAATACAGGAAGAACGATATGGACAGACGCAAGAAACGCCAACAGCCTTCACGAATCACCTCAGGCCATCACCTCGTGCCACGGAGAGAGATTCATGCTCTGGATATACCTTGTAGTAATATATGGCGACCAGAAATACAGAAAGGTAATATTCCTAATATAATATATAATTTTTCATCTTTACTGAAAAAAAAATCATACAAAAAATGAGTATACGTTCCGATTTACAAGTCATCAAATTCAAGCTTAAAAAAAAAAAAAAAAAAAGATACAGATCAAATCCTATTGCTAGAAAAGAGTATTTCATTCAGAAATAGCGAAAGAGAATTTTTCAGTAATTTACTTGATAGCATTTATATTTCAACTATCCAGGTAATAAAATCTTCTACATTTAATTTTTAATAAATAAACCTTGAGTGCTATTAATTTAATTTATTATAATGTCCATTACTGTGAAAAACACAATTTATTTTTACACTTGACATTTCAGGTGATTCCCTCCTTCCCGATTTCACACAATAACCAACTTTCCAATTCATCTTCAATTTATTATGGTGGCGGGGGGTTTGGAGGGGAGTAATTGAAATATAAATGTTTATTGTTGTCCTCTCTGCGTCTCTTTGAATTTCTATTACTTTTTTAATAATATTAATAGCATAAAAGACTATATGACTATTATAACAACTATTTAATTACCCTTTTTTTTTTATTTTGACATAGATTATTTGTTTTTAGGAACATTAAAATCGATTATTTATCCATGCAGTTTCTTTAAATGATTCTGGTTAAGCCTGAGATTACTTACACAGATACACAAGCTGACAGGCACATGTACACATGATAAGGATATACACAATTCTCTGAGCCATGTTTTTCATCAGCTGATGCTCCAAAATGACTCAAATGATGTCGACATGAAGGTTATCTCGAGATTTTCCTCAAGGGGTTGGTGGTTAACCTTTGCCCCCCCAATGGATCGTCTTTGTGCTGCCAAGCTTAAGAGATACACGGCAAAACGCAACTCCTACAATCTCAGAAGGATAATGTACTAATCCCTTATCGCCTTCATTTTCCTTTAAACTCACGAAGGCAAGATCATTTCTAAACATTTGGTTTTTTTTAAGTGTTGCCCTTAAAACTTAAGTATTTATTTAATTTTAAATTAATTAT
>KZ807440.1:281108-291911 GCA_000696205.2 Oncopeltus fasciatus
AAAAAATAAAATAAAAATAAATAAATAAAAATATTTTTTAAAAAATTCAGAAAAATATGAAAGAACTTAGCGTGTACTTCACTTGATGGAGAAGCTGCTCAATGGCAGAACTCCTTAATCTCTATTTACAATACGTAGGTTGTTTTTTTGTTGTTGTTTTTTTCGTCATATTATTTATTTTTTATGAAGTGTTAGCAATGAGAAGGTCACGGGGCCATTACCTATTCAGGCGACGTGGTGGATTATCAGGATGGGTCATACTGGATAGAGTTTGGGCTAAAGGATTGGGATGCATGGAAAGGCCAGAGTGGCATTTATTAAAACGGGTTGTAATGATGTCTTAAACTAAAGGGATTTTGAGGTCATTGTGGAGTAAGGAGTTTGTGACGTAATAGGGTGCATCAACTATGATTCTTAGGATTTTGGATTGAAAGGACTGTATTCTTTGGATGTTGGAGGGTTTAGCAGTTCCCCACAGTTTGACTCCATACGTCCAAGTAGGTCTCAGTAACGTATTATAAATGGTAAGTTTGTTGGTCACAGTTAAGGTGGACTTGCGGCTTAGTAGCTTGTAGAGTTGTCCAAGTCTCATATTTAGTTCCTGTCTTTTGATTTTTGTATGTGTGTTCCATGTTAAACGGGAGTCAAAATGAAAGCCTAGGTACCTAACGCAATCGGAAGTTGGGATAGGGATGTCATTAAAGTAAATTCTGCCAGGTTGTTTCTTCCTTAGTGTGAAAGTGACATGACAGCATTTGCCTTCGTTGACTTTAATGCGCCAGCGCTGTCTATTAGATGCCGTTGGAGATTTTGTCTGGCAGTAAGTGAGTCCGCATCGGTAGAAAGGATTGCTTGGTCATCTGCAAAGGTTGCTAGGAGTGTGTTAGGATGTGTCGGGATATCGGCAGTGTATAGGATGTAAAGGATGGGGCTAAGCACACTACCTTGTGGAACTCCCGCTTCCACTTGGTAATAGTCGGAGTAATCTAATCCTTGCCGGACCCTGAAGAATCGATCAATAATAATAATAATTAATTTTCTTACAAGTATTACAATGCCTAGTCCATATCAAGTAGTGGCTTGAACTAGTATTAAAAGAGGAAATAATTTGGTAACTATTCGTAATTCATTATAACTAACGTTAATAACTACTGTAGTTTGACAGGGTATTACGTATTTTTTGAAACATTAATATATGTGGAACATGTTACATACATTAACATATTCCAGAATTATATGACACCTGCGTTAAATTTTAAATCAGCCTCTTTTGTTACAAGTACGCTCTTAACAAGGAAGCCCTTTTTTTTTTTTTTTTTTTTTTTGCTGGGTTAGCCTCCCTTGCAACCACTAAGGGTCATTGGAGGGAGGGGCTATCTACAGGTTGCCACCCCATTCTAAACACCCATGGCCCAGGACAAGCTTCTATATTATAAATAAAAGATTGACCTGGGCGGGATTTGAACCCGCGGCGTCAGGATTGCGAGACCCGTACGGATCCCCTGAGCTAGCCTGGCGCCCCAGAGAGCCCTTTGACAATGCGTAACAATACTTCAGAAAAAAAAAACAATTTTATAATAATACAGACAAGCCAACCTCAAGTGTCATTATTTATGAAAAAATAGAAAGTTATTTATTAATAAACTGTATTCACGCTATATTGAAAGTATACAAAAAGCGTAATATGAATTTTTAATTAAATTCAACCATTATTGAGTGAAATGTATTTATATTAACACATTAAATTGTTTATTTTGAACATTTTCCATTATAATTCTTTAATAAATACTATTACTGTTATTAAAAAAGTTATATTTTCCCAATATTTTTCTCCTCTTCTTGCAACACATTTTTGATATTCAAATTTAGCAACTTACTTGTGCAGTAGAAAATTAACACACCTTTTAACAATTAAATATTTTTAACACATACCGAGACAATAGTTTCTCCTAGATGTAAATAGATTTATCCTTATGTAAACCAATTTTCACAAAAAAATTCTAAAAAAATGTTAATTAAGAACACACTTTTCTTACTCTTAATTGGTTTTAATTTTCTATAATCTAAGATTTATGAAATTGCATAACTACTTCTCTGGTATATAAAAATTCATATATTATATGTTTTAGAAAGCAAAAGTAATCATTCAATTTTTTTCGTCTCTTTTTATACTGCATCCAGTCATTCAGAAATGTGTCCTTTGCTTTAAATGGGAATTATCTTAATTTTTATAAATTTCTATAAATTCTTTCTGAGAACTTTGGATTAACATAATTCAAATTTGACTGTGGAATAAAAATGAAAAATTTAAATGATTTTTATAAAAACAACTTCCAAGGTTGTATATCTTTAGTAATACTAATTTAATAATTTAATTTTTTTACAATTTCATTAATATTATTGCTTTATAATTAGTGCTAAGTCGTTTCCCCTGATGTAATTTATATTGAAATTCATAAATGACTTTTTAACTGAAATATATCTTTATTCAAATAAGAACTTTTATTTTTATTTTACGCTACATTAAAAGGCATGAAAAAGTTACTATATAAATGGCATTACAATAAATTTGGTATAAAATACAATAAATTACGTTATTCNGTATTTCAAAATCCAACTGAACCTCCACTTAATAGTATGGAAGAATAAAATTTCTTCTTTTTCATTCAATTAATACTTTTATAGTTTATACAACTTTCACGCATTAATAAAAGTGTACATAATAATTATCCTAAATAAAGTAATTTATCTTGTCACAAATCAACTCGTTAAAATTTCTTTAATAAACAAATCCATTTACTTTAACGTCATAAATGTAATGTTTAAATTACTTAAATTTGTACAATTAACGCATCGAATTAACCGATCATATCGCAACAATTTGCTAGGGTCTACTTTTCAGCCCCTCTCTACTTTTTCTGGCTGTAGATATGACCGTTTGAGTCTATAAAGAGTTTTACCGGCGAAGGTGTGGTAAAGAAGATGGAATTATCCGAAGAGGAAGATGGCGTCCTGGACTCTGGGTACCCTTGTGGACTTGCCAACCTGAAACGAGACAGGATATTGATTAGAATAAATAATTAAGGAAATTAATAGGGGAATTATCAGGTATATTCAGATCGCTATCAGAAAAAAAGTTGTTTGTGTTTCCTGATATTTTATTATTTATTTTGAGGCTACTAATCCAGATTTTGCATTCAAATACAAATTCGTCAGGTTTCTGTTTGTGTCGGTTAGAAACGGCAACAAAGACATCATGACCAACAAATTTTGTTTTACCAATAAGTATATTATTATTCTTATTTTTTAATCAAAGCCAATAGTTGATGTACCTTGAATGTTTTACTTTACTAGGATATTTTAATATGACCAATACTCTGATTCTTCCTGGTGAAAAAAGATTTTGGGGACTGATGTATTTCGCTATTTTTCTCCATATGCATCACTGTACTTATCGCCTGTCTACTCATAAAAACATTAAAAATTTTTTTTACAAAATGTTTGGAGTTATAATTTTTAAAACCACTTCATTGGCTAAATTTGGAGCAGAAAATAATAAAATAGATCTAAGCTTGACGTACAACGTCATTGGCTGTGAATGTCAAACTTCATGTTTGTGAACTTCATCAATTTTCATGTAGAAAAATTTAAATCTTTAATATTTTTTGAAGTATAAGACTAGGGGTAGTGTTATATAAATTATAACTGCTTCTTCATTTTTGTCTTTCAACTTTTATTAATAAAAGAAAATGAGAAACTATTTTGGAGTCTCTTTCAACACAATATGATAATAATAGACTAATTAAAACATATTCACTTAGAAAAAGACTATTTTGTATATTTAAATATTTGTAATTTATTTAATGCATAAAATAGTTAAATATTAATTAATAATAATTAAAATTAATTTTATTTTGTATGTTGAAATTATTTAAATAATTTGATAATTTTTAAATAACAAAAAGTCTATTGAGTTTAAAAAAAAAATAAAATTAGTAAAGTTTAATTTATAGACGTTATAAAAATTACATAATTTTTAATTTGAATCGTACAGGGAGCTAGAAAAAAACTCTACCTCAGCCGGGAAACGAACCCGGGTCCCCCATTATCCGGGCGGGTGAGTTAACGAACTACACCACCGAGGTAGCTGAGAATAATTTCTGGTTCCCGCACTTCACTTTACCTAAGGAGTCTAACCATCAAGTATGACGAATATATCGTCTTGTACTCGGCGGAGCTAAAATTGCTAGTTATTTATTAGACTCTCGTTTGGCAAAGGGCCACTACCTGACATTAAAATCATGATGATAATTGTGGTAATGTAATCCCACAATTCATTATTAATTTGACTCGTTCAGGGACTAGAAAAAAAACACTCTCCCTCAGTCGGGGAGGTAGAGAGTGTTATTTTTTAGTTCCATAAACGAGTCAAATTAATAATGAAATGTGAGATTACATTACCACAATTATCATCATGATTTGTTTTCATTTTGTTCCCAGCCTATTCTAGAATTGGTATCCTAGAATAACCGAGTTGGAATTGTAAAGAATCAAAATTTCTTCATAATTAAGTCCGGATGTTTAAAGATTCCTTGAAAATTTTAATATGATTTTATGAATATAAATGTAGTTCTATTTTTGTGGGCGTTTTTCAGACTGAGTAGTTTCCATTCGCGAAATTTAAAATTTCAATTAATTTGGAGTACGGAAGTTCTTCACGGGGAAATAACTATAATACACTACAGCATAGGAATTATTTTTTCACTTTTCTCTTCAACTTTGTGATTGACATTTTATACTTTGTAGTGACGCGTAGATAGATGAAAGCTTCATGAATATTATAGAATGTGCACACCACACAATCTTATTTAGAAGAAAAGTTCTACACACTGGATTCCAGCTTATTTTTAAAACATATATCCATTTTTGTATTTGTATAACATTGTTTAATTGTTAACATTAAAACATTGTTTTGTATATTAGGTTAAGTACACTAAGAAAATCAGATTTCTTAATAAAATCAAACTAATAAGAAGATAATGTTTTAATTTAACATAATGTAATAAATAAATAAAAGTTTAATAAAAAAAATAAGAAGATAAGATGACTGTAACTTAAGATCTATTTTGAATATCTGTGATATATGAACTACAAGGAACTATTTTGATATATGATTTATTATTATACGCATTATCAAGTAATGTTAATTAAAGTGAATTTCTTCAGTTTACTAAATAATTTTTTTCATTAACTAATTTAATTTCTTAATCTTATTATCGTTAGGATCTCAGAAAGGGTTTCAATCATCAAAAACTCTTACCTGCTTTCTTAAAGTTTCTTTGCTGGCAACTAGATACTTTGATGGTAGAAGCTTGCTTTTCAAAAGTTGCTAAGCCTAAATCGAAACTGAATAAGTGTAAAAAAGGAACCATATCATTCATCACCAAATCTGATTGAAGTATTTGTCGTCAGGATGATTGCAATAATTCTACAATGTAGAAAAGAAAAGTGGCCAAGGATGGACAATGTCTCCATTAATTTCATTATTAACAAAAATACAGAATTCTCAGCCATGTAGCTTAATACAATATATATATTTCCAACAAATTCCATCTCTCTTTGTCGCAAAATTTTATTAATAATTTTCAAATTGTAAAACACACTTATTTTAATAAGCATTATTTTGTTCATTTACGGGTCTTACTCTCAGGTATTATAAAGAGCTAAAAGTTATTTTGATATTTTTATGAAGGCTTTGCGCCTGGTTGTTAAATAACAATTAAATGGTAACCATTTTTATTTCTTATTTTAATTATAATTGTTTACCATTATTAAATATATTTGTATTTAACACAAATTTTATTAAAACTATATTTTATTTCAAAATCACAGTAATAGAAAAGACAAATAAAGCTTTTATACTTAAAATAAACTTTTAAGAAACAAAAATAATATAGCCCTTGAAAAATTCGGCGGTACAGGAAAATTTATCGTTATTATTATTCATGTTTATTTGAATAAAACTAGCCTTTTGCAATTAATTTATTAATATTAATGATTGGAAATGTCTAAATTACGTGAAATTCGAAATTTAGTTTGGTATAAAATTCCCCACTTAAAAAAAGTTTCGAAGTCTACATTAATTGCTTGAGAAATTCGCTGAGCAGTTTAGCTCTTGACTCTGAGATGTGACCATAAACCTCACTCGGAGATCTCTCCAGACACAGCTATCGCCCTGATGATTACTTACAACTTAAGTTGAAACGTCAGCAATAATAAAATAATTACCCACCAATTTCGGAGTATTTTATTTTTCTGATCCTGGTAGATACCCTGACTAATTTCTCCATTATACTCGACTGCCAACAAACCTCCAACCATTATACATTAATTGCTTGAGAAATTCGCTGAGCAGTTTAGCTCTTGACTCTGAGATGTGACCATAAACCTCACTCAAAGATCCCTCCAAACATAGCTATCGCCCTGATGATGACTTACAACTTAAGTCGAAACGTCGGCAATAATAATATAATTATCCTGCAATTTCGGAGTATTTTATTTTTGTGATCCTGGTAGATACCCTGACTAACTTCTCCAGCATAATACTCGACTGCCAACAAACCTCCAACCATGTATACATTAATTGCTTGAGAAATTCGCTGAGCAGTTTAGCTCTTGACTCTGAGATGTGACCATAAACCTCACTCGGAGATCCCTCCAAACACAGCTATCGCCCTGATGATGACTTACAACTTAAGTCGAAACGTCGGCAATAATAATATAATTATCCTGCAATTTCGGAGTATTTTATTTTTCTGATCCTGGTAGATACCCTGACTAATTTCTCCAGGATAATACTCGACTGCCAACAAACCTCCAACCATGTATACATTAATTGTTTGAGAAATTCGCTGAGCAGTTTAGCTCTTGACTCTGAGATGTGACCATAAGCCTCCCTCGGAGATCTCTCCAGACACAGCTATCGCCCTGATGATTACTTACAAGTCAAGTAGAATCTTCGGCAATAATAATATAATTATCCTGCAATTTCGGAGTATTTTATTTTTCTGATCCTGGTAGATACCCTGACTAATTTCTCCAGCATAATACTCGACTGCCAACAAACCTCCAACCATGTATACATTAATTGTTTGAGAAATTCGCTGAGCAGTTTAGCTCTTGACTCTGAGATGTGACCATAAGCCTCCCTCGGAGATCTCTCCAGACACAGCTATCGCCCTGATGATTACTTACAAGTCAAGTAGAATCGTCGGCAATAATAATATAATTATCCTGCAATTTCGGAGTATTTTATTTTTCTGATCCTGGTAGATACCCTGACTAATTTCTCCAGCATAATACTCGACTGCCAACAAACCTCTAACCATGTATACATTAATTGCTTTCATAGTTGTTGTTTTTTCGCATATACATTACAGGTGTCTTAAATAAATGTATTTATAATTAACGAGAATTCGTTAAAGTTAGATAAAATGGCTTTGTAACAGTGCCTAAAACAGAAAATTTTTTATTATTTTTGTATGAGAATCCTTCACATATTGTCGCCACAATTTTTCTTAACTGGTATTATTTTCTAAAATTTCTAAAAGCAAAAAAAAAATATAAAAAACATAAGCATTATATTTATTTAAGATAATAAAGTGAAATTCCGTTAATAAAGAATATTGTTCTTCTTATAAAAAATTAAATAAGAAGAAAACAAGCATTAATAATCCTCAAGATAAAACTGATGGATTTGGAGAGATACTACCTGAAATTATTTTAACTTTAAGTAAGTTTACAATAAAATATAAGTGAACGTTTTTATTTAGTATACGTATTTTTAAAAATTTTTTTTTTAATTTAAAATAAGGCTTCGAAGTAGCTTAGTTTTAAGCCTGTCCAATTACAAATTATAAATGTGACTTGATATGTTCTGCTGTAGACATGTAGAAGGGAATTTAAGCTTAGCTCTCTGCCTTGCCTAAGATCTTCAGCAAGTTGTTGAAAGTGTTCGCTAGTAGTACCACAATCACTCTGCAAAGGGGTGTTGTTTATTAATACAAAGGGGTGCTGTTTCTTCCTTGTAAAGAATGAATACTAATTATAAGGTTTCTAGGCTGTTTTAGGGCAAAGCTAGGCCAGGACACACAGTGCTGGTTAGCAACAAAGCCTAGGTATCGTTCACAGCTCAGGTGCGAAGGGCTATCTGGCCCTTATTTCAGCCGCCGCGATAATTCGCACTTAGTTAAGTGATGAAATAAAAATGTAATAAATTGGTTTTAAAAGAGTCACCAGTAGTATTTATGTATGGGCTACAAACATGGTTGTACCCATTTCCTCATAATCACCCTTCACATGAGTGAAAGGTATTTTTCAACTTGAGGCATTAAAAACCCTTAATGATTAATTTCTAAAGGACAATATTTTCGAATAACAATAAAAAAATTATAAGAATAGTTTGGTTAAATGTATTATCTGTCTATCATATGGGTTCAGAAACATACATAAGAAAATATGTGGAAGATGGATAGGGGAAAGGAAAGAAAGATAGTGTAAAATGAAATATCTCCCTGGAGTTTCTACTTAAGATGAGACAAAGAAGAGAGAAGTAAGATAAAATGAGACATGAAGAAGAAGAGGAACTGGTGTGGATTAAAACCACACGTACGAACGACTTCTGATCACTCACCGAGTCGAAAACACTTAGGTACATAAATATCATGGAGAAAAAAGACTTTCTTTCGAAAATGGCACCTGGAAAGGGCAATGGACAAGTAATTATCAGTCTAACTTTACCAGATAATAGTCGGTCTTTCTGTCTTATTGCAGATAGCATTGTGATTGGCTACAAAGTCACTCTTACCTGTCCTGCTCCTCTTCTGGAGGCGGGGGAGTTGGCGGGAACTTGACGGGCCCCGCTCGCTCGCCGATGCCCTGGAAGGAAGGTACTTGCTGTAGGAGGGAGGTCCTGACGTCTGATTGGTGGTAGCTGGGGGTGCTGGACACAGTGTTCTCGCGGTAGTCGCCGTAGTCCTCCTCTTCCTCTCGGATAGGGGTATGGTCTCTCAGCGGCCGTGCTGTCACCTCATCATAGTCCAATAGCAGAGTCTACCACAAGAAATTTCATCTAATAAGAGTGACTAAAAGCAATATCTGCAAGAAATGGAAAGAGAGCCAGAAAAATATCTTACTACCCTAGCCAGGGATCCGATTCCCCGGTTGTAATATTTTTTTTTTCTGGCCCCCTTTGAATTTCTTGCAGACAATTTAACGTGGAATTACTTACAACAATTAATTTCACTATTTATAAAAGTAATATCTAATAATCAATTTTTAAAATTTTATAGGCGCAATATGTTTTTATTATGTAATGTGAGCCCTAAGTCCATTTGCTACTTTAAGAGGCGAACGTCCATGCCTTGTCCTACCCATTTGGCATTCGACTGCTTTTATAATGTATAAAACAAGTGAAAGGACTTGTAAAATAAACATAAACGTAACAAAAACAAAGTGAAAATTGATTTATGTAATTCTTAAATTTGGCCTCTTTACCAATAAAAATATTAATGAAAATTCATATAAACTATGGTACAAAAGTTTCATTACAATGAAACATCTCCTTTAAGAAGTTTATAATTTGGGAAGTTAAGGAAAAAGCATTATTTGCAAATCAATCATGGTCACCTTATTCTTACTTAATGGCGAAAGACGAACTTCCAGGAAAATGCATTTTCTATTATCCTACACTGCCTTTGATATGAGTCCCATCATACAGTACAATACAGAATATATTGATAGTACAACATAAAATGCACACTGGACGAAATATTGGGCGACAGTGAATAAGATATCAACGATTAGATTAAATGAGCTTTTCTACTGTACTGATTAATTTGATTTGACTCTTTCTTACTTTCTCATTTCCTCATAAATTATATTTATTAAAGAAGACGTAGCACTCAATCAATTCTAATCAATTTTGTTATGAACATTCTTAACAGATCTTCTTCAAATAATTGTTGGATGCTTCTCAAATGCTGTAAGTCCTTATTAAACCGAGCTAGTTCCATTCTTCGAGTACGTATCCTATACCTGCAAAGCTAATTTCACCATTTACCTCACCACTGATGTTCATAACTAGAAAATTTGATGACCCAGTCAAATTTAAAAAAAAAAAAAAAAAGCTGACTAGCCATGGAGCCCCAGAGCGAAGCACAAGTCAGCTAAATTCTTCTAGATACTCTTTATGAATGACATAAGCATTTTTCAAGTATTCAAAAGGAAGCCTACCTTATATATTGGCTTGGGCTGGTGGATCTGTTGCGGTAGAGAATGAGCTCGGTGGTGCAGCACGCCCTGGGGCTGGTAGTAGGGGATCACCTGGGGCAGCCTGTACCCGCCGGACTTCAGCTCGGGAGCAGCCGTGCTGTCGTATCTGCACAAAATCATGGCGAATTTCTCTAAGTTCCGTTGCACTATTCAACATTTTCCAAAATAAATTGAACATGTTCCTTCACAGAGAATGAAATACAATCCTACATATGATATAACTAAAAATCTGCTAGCAGAAGTGCCTCCTTTAAGCAGCAGATTCTTAATGATTAGATTAAGAGAAATTATTTATTTTATCTTACAAAATGAATTGGGCAATACAAAGAAAGTTAATGTTGCTGAGGCTCACCCTTTGCCAAGCTGATGGGGAAGGATTGGAGGGTGAGCAGCAACCCTCCAAGTTAATTCCATAATATATTTCTCCTTATGGGCTTTTATAAAGAGTGTGAATATATTTTATATATATAT
>KZ807440.1:365150-394974 GCA_000696205.2 Oncopeltus fasciatus
AAAAAATCCATTAATTTAGGTTGTTATAGTGGTCGAAATAATCCTGATTCCTATCATTTATTAACTAATTTATAGTAAACATATTAAAGAGTATTTATAGGGCGTAATAACCTAGAAGTTGATTGCCCTCCAATGATCTACTACTACTACTACTATTGTTATTATTATATCAACCAACACATTAAAAGGTGCACAAAGTTTGTAGAATGTAATTACTAATGAAGCTCTTATAATAAAACACATAAATTTAGCATGTTTAACACACCGTAAATGATCTATAGCTAATTTTTAAATAAAAACTTAATTCAAGAGCTGCGTAAATCAAGCTGATTTCTTATTTTTAATTTGTATGATGGGCAAATTAACTTGCATTTGACTTATTCGATCTGACAAAGTGGAGGAGGCCTTTTTTTTTTTAAATATGTAAACCATATTTAGTATTTAGATTTTTCATTTCAAATCTTGTACAAAAAATGTATTATTGCTCTGAATCGGATGATAAAGAGGGGTCGTGAGAGAGACCAAATTTTATTACCGTGATATCCTCTTTATTATTTGATTTGCGATAAAGTTTATAGAATGAGTTTATAGTTTAAAATGTTGTTTTGAAAAGTTTATATTCTATAATCTCTTATAAGAGAGAAATTAGCGTGTAACTACGTTTGCTCCACACTTCCTTCGCAACCAGCCTGGAAGCTCCTTATTGGTCATACTTTGTACTCTCTAGCTTATAAAAGAGAAATTAGCGTGTAACTACGTTTGCTCCACACTTCCTTCTCAACCAGCCTGGAAGCTCCTTATTGGTCATACTTTGTACTCTCTAGCTTATAAAAGAGAAATTAGCGTGTAACTACGTTTGCCCCACACTTCCTTCTCAACCAGCCTGGAAGCTCCTTATTGGTCATACTTTGCACTCTCCGGCTTATAAAAGAAAATCTCCACTAACTTCCTTTTATATACATTTGATACATGGAAAATCTGTTTAAATTTCCCTGTATGATAGATAGAAATGTATTTCGATTATTTACTTTTCTTGATAGTAATCATGTGTAATCAATCAGATTACTGAGTGGTTTTATTTCAATAAAATAAATATTTTAGCCAGTATAGTCAAGAAGCGATTTTTTTTATCAGCTAAAGGTTTTATGGAAGTCCTTTTAATTTTCCGATTTTATACTATAGGTACCGTTATTTTGCGATTAAAATTTCGGTCTCATATGTTTGCGTTTAATGAAAATTTAATATTTCCGGCAAATTTCAGCTCATAATTGTTTAATTTTAGACACATTTATTTCTTTACACATTATACTTAGAGCCAAAGATTAAGTGTAATTTTGTAACTATATCATGCATACTTTACTGAAAAATAAAATTAAAGTGGGTGGTGAGATGTTACTATATATTTCTTATTTAGAGAGATACTTGTAAATAAATATATTTTCTTATTAACCCTTAGTATAGTATTTATTGTATACATACCATATCTACCATCTTGTGTAAAAAACAATTGTTTTGGGCCAAGAATAAAAAATATATTTCTTCTTATTAACCCAATTAGAGACACCAAGCTCACTGAAAAACAGCTGACTGATCGAAATGATAAGAGTCATCGTACTACCCCAAACTTCTTTACAAATTAGTTTACTCATAGTTAATCCCTTCATATCGAACCCTCAATCAGATTAATTATCATTAATTATTTAATTATCATCTAAGGTCAGTCTCAAGTTGTTCTGGGGGAAACTAATAAAATTAAACACAAGCCCTTTGGTAAGTGAAAAAATAAATAACCTCCTCAAATTTTTGTAATGTTTAATGGTTAGTGTCAATGTTTAACTTTTAGTTAAGAGTTAACTTTTAATTACTGTGAAATTTATCTGGTTTGGTTTGTCTCTCTTGCCTCTCAGTTCAAAACTATTCAGTAACAATCTTTCACCAATCATACATTCTGAATAACGTGAAAGCTTGGTATTGTTATCATGACAATATAGTTGTTTATGGGATGGATTTTTGACCTCGTCAATGAGTTTAAAAACAAAATAAAAACTTACAATTTAATATAAAATTTGCTACAAGAATATTTAAAGTAACAATTAATTTTCTTATCACAAACAGTCAATTAATATAAAAACGCAATAGATTTAAACATCTACAGCAACCCGTCCGTGACGCAGACACAGTTCAACTTATCTGGGGAGTCATAGAGTTCATTGAGTTGGGTCTCTTGAGAGTTCTGCCCCCATCAGAAAACTAACATAAGGGATCAATAACTTTTTAATTGGTGTAAATAGGTGGCTGTAAAAAACATTTTATTTTTCGTAATAAACGACGGTTATTATGTCAAGTATCATGACTTCAGGGTGAGGATAAACAAATAGTCAACAGCTGTTCTGTAACATCCTGGAAAAATAATAAAAAATATTGATAATAATCTGAAATAAATTGAATAAATGAAGCCCTTAAGACTATGAAATAATCTCGGACCTCATTTTTTTTTTTTTAATTTGAAGACCCATTGAAGAAAATGAAAAAAAAAGGTTTTAAAACTGTATGACATCAATGTTCTGCGATATATGTTGGGCAAGTTGGTAGGATATTGGAAACGATATATATATATATATTTACCACCGCTTATTGGACAATATTAAAGTCGAACTAATATAGGATGCCTTCTGAAAGAGAAGATAAAAATAGACCATAAATGTCTCAACATTCAAAACATACTTGAGAAGATATCCTAAATAATGGAATTAGTGGCACGAGCAAGGATTGATACGGAAGAAAGAAGGAGTGCACACAAATATTCCACTTTTCAATTAACTTAATTTCTTTCAATATCCTCGTTTGTTTCTTGACATCCTTTTGTTTCAATTTAAACGAACTAGAACCAAGTTAATTTTCAATAAAATGTTAAATTGAGTGAGAATTTTTAATAAAATATGAGCTGAACCAATTTATTTCGTACGAAAATTTGGCAAGAAAAAAGTTTTTACATAAAGTATATCAATAGAAAATATATTAGGGATTTTTAACTTGGTCACTTTCTACACACCTTCATCTCATGAAGAACTAAAAAAAAAAAAAAAATGTATAAACTCGTTTTGTGGCAGTAATGTGAACAGCTTGAAAAATCTAAACGGATAATCTGTTGCGTTAAAGCTTCTTGAAAATTTCGTCTTAGTTACGCATTTCCTAGACGACAGAATCAATAACATTTGTTTGAATTCCATGGGCTTCAATGTACGAGGGCTCCAATGTCGGTCAAGCCACAGACATAGTAGGAAATGGTTGGCCCAGCTGCGATAAGAATGGTTAATGGGCGGGAATTGTACGCCTGGATACGAACAGAGATCGACTTCCAAAGAGCCGCAAATTGTCTTCCTCGAGACAGCAGCGCCTTCCTCGGCAGCGGGTGACCTTTCATCTCCGTCCATTAGAGTGTGTGTCATTCCTACTTCTTTTTCCTCCACCTTGACAGACTCCGTCAATTGAAGTGCGCGGCGGGGGTGTACCAGCACGTTCTCAAAACGGGACAGCGACATCTAAGGAAATCTCACATTATCATTATACATACATACTGTTATACTCTAAATATACATATATAAAACTTCTTAAATTGTTTTGACATTTAAAAAAAAAAATCTAAAACAATAATTAAGTTTCCCATCCGGAGAAATTTCACTTTCAAACGATAGGGGACTTAAGGGAGGTTGCAGGTAGAAGAAATCGTCCTCTTGACTGGAGGTCGGACGTGGGTGGCCCTCAGAATGCTTGTAACATTATTTACAATGTCAACAAAAACATCAAACAACAAGGGGATGAGGATGTTTGTAATATGTAACTACTCCCCCCTTAATTTGAACCTGCACCTAGACAACAATTTGACGATGCTGCTATTGAACAATTCAGTTTTAGCACAAATATTGGTTGAAATATTTAATTGTGTTATTTAGTTATATATAAATATAATATTCAAGAGTAAATTCTTGGTAAAAAGATAATTCCTTTATCATTATTATTCAATTTATTTAAATACTGTATTAGTTGTTGTATTTAATCTCGCATGAATTTTATACAATAAATGTAAGGGAATATAATTTTTTTTAAATACAAATGAAATAGAAAGATTTTTTTTTTTTATTCCTTTGCATTTATTGTATATTATTAATCAATGTTTGATAACAATGTTTGTTAAACTATTTAAATTTATTTCTTTAATTGAATATATAATTCTACTATTTTTGAAAAATTTGTTTATAAAATAAAATTTTTGACTTAATTGATTTTCTGTAACTAAAGGTCATGGGGTCAGCAGCAGTTCATTCTTTAGATTAATGATTAATTTACACGGTTGCTTAGATACCTTATGAACATTCAATTAGGTCTGCATTACAACCGAGCTCTATGGAATTTGGTCATGTGATTGAAACTTGGTGTTATTTACTAAATTGCCTTTATTTTTGATTTTATTAATGATTTCTATTGATATTGATTAATGATTGATTGATATTGATTAATGATTTCGTCCTGCCATCAGACAATAAAATGTATCTAAATGCCTGAGGAAGTGCACATAATTAGTGTTTAAAATAGATATAATGGATAAGTACAGCTTTTCATACAAAATAAAAATGGGAAACGTGTGTAATGTTTTATCATAAATAACTTTATTTACGTTCAGTTTAATTAACTGGAGCAATGTATTCTAATATATTGCTCTATTGCACAAATATATTGTATTATTATAATGAGCTTCATCTGGGTCCAATAATAAAGGCATTTAATTTATTTTTACATTTCGTCAAATCCATGAAGATGACTCTTTCCGCCGAGGTAGTAACTACCTTTCTATTGATACTTTTACTTTGACTTTTGTTCTTCCTCGAAATCAATTGATTTTTTAATGAATTTGATCAATTTTATTTCAGAATGTTTAAAATAATGTGTGAAATTTTGCAAAGTTCTTAGAAATCAACCTCAATACAAAACATTTTGGTACAATAATTTTTTTTTTCAATTTACAATGTCTCATTTAAGGTTTGAGCGTAAAATTTTAAAGAATATTTTTTATTTTGGTTTAGAATAATTCTATTACTACAAGATTAGCTGAAATTTAATTGGTTAGTAAAAGTAGAATTTTTCCCCAAGGTCACATCGTTCCCTAGACTGCCTGTACGAGTCGTTCCAGTGCCGGAGCTCGAACTTGCGTAGTGTTGTGCTTCTGTAGATAAATTGTCAGGAGCCAATTATCGTCGGAGCTATTTTGTTGGCTGTAACTCATTGATATTCCAGAGTCATATAATGTTAATGGTTTAATCCTCATATTTTTAGGTGTAGATTTTACATATATTTTTGTGAACGCTCAACTATATTTTAATAATTATGTTTGCATAATCTTATTAAAAAAACTGTTAGTTCATCATACATATGCCTATGTTAGAGTAAACATAGTCAGTAAAGTTAAGCATTTATATGACTTGATATAACAACCTACAATGAATAACTATGCATTGTTGTCAGACATTCACTTTTAAGATCAACTACTACGTGCATATAATTTTGGTTGAGTAAGACTAGACAATAATTTTTTTTTTAGAAGAGAGTGGACTATTGCTCCATCCCATTCCTGCCCCATTTTAGCAGCTTTGAAAGAAAGCTGTAATGCTCCCTTCTCAGAGCTTATTAGCATACACGCCACTCCTAATTACTTTTATATAATAATCTTACAACTCATTTGACATGACTTCTCCGTCGATCTTATCACATCTTCTTGAGGGCACGTAGAGAGCGAGGTGTCAGGCCTCACGAAACGCGGACGTCCAAGATAATCTCCAGGAGCCGTCGTGCGGGAGTGATTTGGAGCTGTGTGCTGTCTTGTTACATCTCGTATAGAGTACGTCTTACCAAGAGGAAATAACGTCACTTTAGGTATCAGGAAATCATGAGCAATGAATAATATTACAAAGTGATATGAGTCATAACCAAGGAGGTTATAGAACCTGGAGTCTGGACTCCAGAACAACTACGAATGCTGGACTCCAACTTTTCCAGTAGACTGTTCATTTAACTCAAGCGTAAACACAACTGCTACTTAGTTGCGAAAAAAAATCACCATTTATAATATTTATTTATGAAAATGGATCAGTTTGTTTTCAGCATAGAAAAAAATAAATAAATAAAAAATAAAAACTTCCGCAACAAGCCATATAGACCCAGGGAGGGAAATTCATGTTCATGATGTATTTTTTCTCGACCCACAGCTCAAACCAGGGAAAGTATATGGTCAGCACACCATTTCGGGCTCTGATTTTTTTTCCCCCATTAAATGAAAAATTGTTCTCAATTAGTACTAGGTGATCCCAAAGAACACACCAGGAATCCTCTGGGTCAGTACACAAACAGGCACAGAAAGAAAAAAACAACTGAGCACTGTGAGCATATATAATCAGCATAGAGTTGAAGAAATATAAACGCGATTGCCACAAATTGTGTATTTGTAATGTGTATTGTAGCCACAACACTAGCGCTAGTTTCGATTATTGCAGTTATCATAAACTGAGCTATAATTCCAATGTATATATTTGTTAAAGCTTTTCAGAATTTTTATAAAACACTATATCATATCCGATGCTGACAGACATCCTTAATTTATGTCTTAAAAGTTTCTTGGTATTTTAAAATTGTTTTTATTTCTTAAAAAATATTGGTTAACCGTAAAATTATGTGCGATTGTTTACCGTATGTAAATTGAAAACTCACCAAATCCTATATTTCCTGATGGTTTTTAGTTACATTTAAGATTTTTTTAAAAATTTCATTTCCTATTTTTTTTTATTAGTTTTTCACCTCCTACAGAAAATTAGTTAGTTAATATAAGTATGACTTATTGAAAACTAACTCCTACAGCCCACTATGGAAGCTAGATACCGATTTCTAACTCTATCTCACTCTCTTTCTCTCTCCCTCATCGCGTTTGACTTAGTGAAGAGTAACTTCTACAGCCCACTATAGAAGCTAGATAACGAATTCTGTCTCTCTCTCTCTCTCTCTTTCTCTTTCTCTCTCCCTCATCGCGTTTGACTTAGTGAAGAGTAACTTCTACAGCCCACTATAGAAGCTAGATAACGAATTCTGTCTCTCTCTCTCTCTCTCTTTCTCTTTCTCTCTCCCTCATCGCGTGATTAGGATTTAAATAAATAAGGAAATTTATGGACGATTGTAAAAGTGTATAGAGTCCCTATGCATTTTTAACAATCGTTCATAAATTTGCCGTCAATAAGTATAAGCCTTAAAAACTATCTACGTCAAGGACGTCCAAATACAGCAATAACACCAGAAATTACGGAAATGCAGCATATCGTATGGAAAAATCGTCGAGGGACTAAAAGAGATTTACTAGAAGCTCCAGGCATCTCATTGAGCAGAGCATGATATATTTGTACTGAAGTATTAGGTTTCAGAAAGCTATGTGAACAATGGGTGCCGTATTCGCTAACTATAGGACAAAAACACATTCAATGCAACTTAGAGAGCGTTTTCGAAAGGATAAATTGGATTTTGTGCATCGATTCATCACTAAGGATGAGACTTGGGTCCCTCACCAAGATCCTGAATCAAAACAAGAGGCTAAAGAGTCGTGTGAATCTGGTTCTTCGGCTCGAAACGGTTTCATAAGTTTTTTCTTAGATGCAAAAGAGATTTTTTTTATGGTTTACTTGCAAACTGGTAGAACATTAAATTCTGAATCTTATTGTAACTTTTTAGGCAAGCTGAATGGAAAAATTGGTGAAAAAAGACCTGGTTTAGGGGAAGAAAACAATTTTTTTTTTTTATCAGGACAAAATCCATGAATTAAAGTTCGAGTATCTACCGTATTCACCAAAATTGGCCCCAAGTCACCATCTGTTTCCAGACCAAAAAACTTGATACATGAAAAGTATTTTTCATTAAATGATAACAGCAGTGGAAGCGAATTTTGCAGCCCTTCCAAATTCACATTTTAGGGATGGAATTCATTAATTGGAATCTTGTTAGAACAAGTGTATAGATGTTCAGGGAGACTTCAATGAATAATAGATTGTATTTCAAACCATAAAATTGCGTATTTTTTACCGAACAAGCGAAACTTATTGAACTACCTACCTAGTTTAATGAATGTTCTTTTAGTTAATAATAAATTTTGTTATACATATATAGATTAATTATCATTAATTATTTAANTATTTATTTATTTTTTTATTCATTTAATAATTAATTTATGTATTCATTTATGTACTCATTCTTTTATTTACTTATTCGTTAGTTAGTTCTTCGTTCATTCCTTCCTACATTCATTCGTTTGTTCGTTCATTCGTTCAATATTTAAAACAATATATATTTTGCCCACTACAACGGTCGTACACACTAATTTTAGCGAGTATAATTTTTCGTAGTAAGACAAATTAATTAAAATATAGAAATATTGTAAAACAAAATCACTCGTACATTCTAATTCGATACCAAAATTTACAGTGAGTGACAAATATTTTATGTTGATATTCATAAAATATTCTTTTTCTACTAATTTTTAAAAAATTATGAATAATAGAAAATTTAATTTGGTTCATTTAATTCTATTACTTTATTTTTAATTAGAATTTTTTTTTTCGATCAAAAACAACTTTATTATTTATTACTTTCTACATATTTTGTATATAGTAATGTGCTGGTTATTAGTCACAGTAAAAAATAATTAAAAAAAAAAAAGATAATTAAGAAGTGTTAAATAAAGGCCATTATTACATTTTGAGAAAGACAGAGGTACTTTGAGCATACATACAATATTACGTGTAAAATTATTCAATTATATTCAACTGGTAAGTGGTTTACGCGGACAATTAAGTTAAAATTTGTAATTATTAATACTACTCCTCTACGAGACGTTTCCAAGAATATCTCATGTTATGATGTCGTAATAACGTATAAGTGTGAAATTCCCTCCTTCATGTCTTCTTTCCTTATAAAAGGCTCTGAAGGATGTGAAGGTGGAATCATTAGCTCTGAGTGTTATACACATGACTGTTACGTTTATGATTTTAGAATGTGATTCATCGAGGAAAGACATATTCCAAATATGGCAAAAACGCCAGGTTTTTCGTTGTCAAAAACAGCTCATTCAACTCTTGCCTGTCGCGAAGAGGAGTGGAGATATTAGGATGCCGTAAAATAGGTCTGGCTGTTCTCGAAAAAGTACTATCATGTGGGGTGAGGTTTGAAACGTATATGTCGTGTATATTTGTCTTTTGAATAGTTCTATTTGTATTTTTATAGTGCACGTTTATTTCGTTTGTTTTTAAGTTGATCAGACCTCATTGCTATGAGAAATTTCTTTATAAGCAATAATAAGATGCCTGTTGAACTGCCTTGATTAAAAAAGTCTACTGTTACTTATGACTCCAGATTTGTTGCTATCAATAATGACATTGTCGAAGAGCGATAATTTCTTGAATATATTCCAGTAAATAGGGCCAGGTGTGAGCGTCGATAGAACTTCATTAAATGTTCTATTGGTCCAGGGAGGCGATGAAAACCATAAGAACAAAAGATAACATTTCAACATATTCTTTTTTAATGGATTAAATACCAAGGCTTTTAAATATAACCAACCGACTAGTCACTAAATTTAGCTGTCAAAATTAAAGCGTTCCGAGAAGAGAATCAGTTATTGTCAGGTTTGAGGATGGTGTAATGTTCGTGGACTCACTGGTAGTCAGTGTGGAAGTTACAAGGTCAGAAATCCATGAGTCACAGACTGCCATAAATAGAGCAAGAAGATAAGAAGTGAGTATATTGGACTTGTCACGGATAGAAACATATAAAGAGGTGTATAAAAAAATGACTTTGCTAATAAATTCAAAGGGCTGTAAATGTTTTTATAATTTTTAATACTTACCAATAATCCCTTTAGAGCATTCTCTAAGCTTGTTAATTCTCATCCACATTCTTAAAAACAACTTCGAATTAGTTATTTGTTTCCAAAAAGAAACGTGACAGTGTCCTAAGAAAATCTCGTACTTTAAGGAATTAGTGGAAACAGAACAACACCAATTTGACACGGTCCAACCCGGAAAAAGAAACGGTAAATTTTGTAATTTGATCACAATGAAGTAAAAATGACATTCAATGTCAATCACATGAGGAGAGAAGGTGACCAATGACACCACTCTCAAATTATTTACACGCTGTGTCCCCAGGAGGTAACGAGGCCATCTTCGTTTGAGTCAACGGGGAGGGTTGTAGGGGTTGGAGTTGGAAGACATGGTCTGTACTAGTGGATTAGGATGGTATGGCACTTTACTGTGGAAAAGGGTGATGCGTGAAGAAATGAAGTCTTGAACAAAAGGAATATTAAGATCGTGGTGAAGGGAAGAATTGGATGCGTAATAGGGAGCATTTGCGATTATTCGGAGGGTTTTGGATTGAAAATACTGGATTCGTTGGATGTTGGAAGATGGAACCCAAGATAACGAATGGAATTTGAATGTGGTAGAGGAATATTGTTAAATTTCACAATTTCAGGGAAGTATTTTTTCCGCAGATGAAAATTAACTTGAACGAATTTTTCTTCAATGCTTTTATTCTCCATTTGCCACACCATTGCTTGATTTTTTTCGAGGTGATCTTGTAGGTATTTAGAAGCAGTTTTAGGATCGTGTTGGGAGGATAGGATAGCTTTGTCGTCCGCAATTAGAGCTAAGAGGTTACTTGGATGGGTGTCAGCAGTATACTGGATAAATAGGATAGATTCAAGCACACTACCCTGAGGAACTCCCGCTTCCACTTGGTAGAAATCGGAGTAATCTAATCCTTGCCGAACCCTAAAGAAACGGTTGTACATAAGTCAGACTTAAGGATAAGGTAAGTGTTACTAGGAAGTATGGATTTTAGATTCTATCAAATGCTTGGGAAATATCCAAAAAAGCTCCTGGGCAGTACTCTTTGCGCTCAAGGGAAGAGGAAATGTAGTCTACGACGCTAAACACTTACTGGACCGTAGAATGCTTACTTCTGAAGCCGAACTGATGATTTGGGAGAATATTGAAGGGTTCATTTGGCTTATTTGGAGGACAATACACTGCTGAAAGTGTGATAGGATAAGAGGGTGTGAAAATAGACACTGATGTTGATTTAAGGGACTCTGTGGAAGTGGAGGGTAGGATATGATGGGTATAGGATTTCTTGATAAGAAGTGCAGTTCCACCATGTGCTCGTCAGTCAGAATGGTCTGTCCTATAAGTGTGGTAGCCAGCAATTTTTTAGATTATTTCGTTTAGTTAGTCGTGTTTCTGTCAGTAATACTACGTCTACGTTTTTGTTATCAAGTAGTAGTTTGAGTTCGTCAGTGTGCGTCCGAATGCCGTTATCGTTCCATAGGAGGATAGTAAAGGATTAAAGAACTTTACCCAAGATTATTTTATACATGAGGTTAGATTATATTTATTGGTTTTCTTAAGCGCTTGGGCGCGTATGGTAGTGAACTTTGAACACAGTTTTTCTCGTGCCAATACAGAAAGTAGCAGCTATTATTTGTACATGCCTTATTCTATTTTACATTCTACTTTAGTTGTGGACTAGATACATATATTTCAGTATAGAGAACTAATATTGGTGCTTGTTTCATCTTGATTAATAGAACAATGGATTGGGAATTTTCTTTTAGTCAATTTTCTTTTATCTCGATAGAAAGTATAAATTCTCTTTGGGTGTTAGTGGTTTTTAAAGATAAATTTTCTTTTATCATTTGCTATTTGTGAATTTGTAAACATACTATGCGCGTTTTAGAGAACTAACGCAGTAAGTAAACACACTACGCGCGTTTCAGAAAAGTACAATTGATATCGCACGAGGAAAACACTTTTTAGTTTATGCAGTTGCTTTCTAACATTTGTAGTATTCAGATATATTTTGGTTACTGACCAAGCAAGTAGCTGTTTTTANCTTTTATCAGACCCAGCCACGGAGGCTGTCTGACGTCAGGACACTTTCTCCCGTACTACTCTCAGTTAGGGCTAGCAGTTGGACAGAACGTGTCGTTCCCCTCCACTGATAACAATTGCACTGTTCACTGTCTAGAACACTAATTTATATCATGGTTACTCACGTATTAATTGATTGTTTATCCATGGTTCTTCACTAAACTGCGTGAAGTTGAGCACTGTCACTTAAACTTGGCCTGTACCAAGTTTAATAAATAGTTGTTCACTAAGACACTGTCAAAATACTTAGTAATGACGAGCACAAAACGAAGCTGTTCACACAGTGGCTGACTAGCACCGACTCTTTAATTAGAATTAAGATAAAATTTTTAATTTCCTTCTTCTCGGTGTAAAATCTTAATTCTCTGTGAAAAAATAACAATTATAAAGGAGAGTTTTTTTGACCGTAGATATTATTCTTAGATGTTTTTAGTTGGGGTTCGGTCAGGGTAGATCCAAAAAACACAAACTTAAATAATGTATTTTTAATAAAGAATTATCTGCCGATGTTTCGGCTTACATTGTAAGCCATCTTCAGGGCTATAGAAATACAATGTCATGAGAATACAATAATAATTGAAATAATATAATAGACAATTGCAATAATATAATGTGATATCAAGAGTGTGAATGTAGGAAGAGAATTTAAAAAGATTTAGAAAAACAATTTGAAAAAAAAAACCCATTGAAAGAAAACATGTAAACAACAACTTATTGAAAAATATTGAATAACATTAAAACAGTAATTTGCCACACCTACCTATCATGAAGATGAGAGAGGACGTGCTGTCCCTAAGTTCACATTTCCATGACTAAAGTATAAATTTTCCTTATACACAATGTGAGAGGTAGAAAGGTGGGGGGAGAAGGCAAGAGGCGGAAAGTACAAAGGGAAAGCGGCCTGTTGCAAGAGAGGGCAATAAAAAGGACAAAGGAAAAAAGGAAGGGTATTATTGGGAATAGGTAACTTTGGAAGTGGGAAAAATGTTTGAAAGGTTTATTGAGAAGGAGGGCTGATGGTTTTTAGAATGTTGAAAATGTTAGAATAAGTTGAGGAAATTTGTTCTATGTCCGTTCTGTCGTTAACTGGATAGTGTTGTAAGTTAATGTGAACGGTTTCAGACAAAAGACGTTTGTGTTAATAGGGTTCAGTGGAAAGAATGGTTATGCTTTCCAAATTAAAGGTGATTTCTTCATGAAAAACATGTTTAGTGAGGGCAGTTTTTATTAGTTTATTCTTTATGTCATTTTTATGGTTATTAATTTTGCGAGAAATAGGGTTTTTTGTTTGTCCAAAAAAAATATATTAAACGAGTTACTGACATCCTCCTGTCCAATGGTTTTCCTACTCACACCATTAAAAAAATTGTTAAAGAACTTTTTATTTCCACTTCTCCAACTATCCCCCTCCCCCAAAATAACGACCTCGTTTTCCGCTCTCTTCCTTATATTCCAAAGCTTTCTAAAAATATTAAGAAATCTCTCAGAAAAATCTTAGGAAATCTTTCCTAACCTTAAGCTTTCTTTTTCCACCAATAACAAGTTAAAATGTATTTACACCATCGTCAAAGACCCCACCCCCCTTCCTAACAGAACTAATGTCGTCTACAAAATTCCCTGTTCCACACCGAATTGCCAAGGTTCTTACATTGGACAAACAAAAAACACTATTTCCCGCAGAATTAACAACCATAAAATGACATAAAGAATAAACTAATAAAAACTGCCCTCACAAGACATGTTTTTCATGAAGCACACACATTTGACTTCGAGAGCATAACCATCGCAATAACTACGTCAGTATTGTAAACAAGATACTTACAAAAAAAATAATAAGAGTATAACATGTCTGTAAATGTAATTCTCTAAAATTTGTTCCAAGTCTTAAATAAACGCTTAATATGAAAACAATTTAGAATGTAACTTAATTTAGTTAAGTAACTTAATTTAATAAATAAACGCTTAGTATGAAAAAAATGTAGAATGTAACTTGATTTAGTTAAGTTAGGAGTAAGTCTTCACTAAGTCAAACGCGATGAGGGAAAGAGAAAGAGAGAGAGAGAGTGAGAGAGAGAGAGAGAGAGAGAGATAGAGAGAATTCGGTATCTATCTTCCATAGTGGGCTGTAGGAGTTAGTCTTCACTAAGTTAAACGCGATGAGGAAAAGAGAAAAAAAGAGAGAGAGAGAGAATTCGGTATCTGGCTTCCATAGTGGGCTGAAGGATTTAGTCTTCACTAAGTCAAACGCGATGAGGGAGAGAGAAAGTGAGAGAAAATTCAATCAAGAGAAAATTGAATTATTTTTTTAAATTTATCATTATTAATTATTAATATTGTAAGTGGCGTGAAATACAATTCACTTCTATGAATATGGAAAATGTTTAGAAGACTAACTGGAATTTTGAACGCTTCGCTACACATCTCTTTTTCCTAATTTTCACTCAATGATTTAGCTTTTATCAAAATAAAATTATTTGTTGTTTATATTCGTCTTTAATAAAACATTGGAAACATAACGGCTTAGCTGAAGCTCTTCCTGCTAGCATTTATTATTTCCTAAGCCATTTCCAATAAGGATTTTGATAAATAGCCTTAGTGGGTCTGAAATACAAAAGTAGAGACATAGCACTATAAAAATCTAATAGGATAACATGTATACTAATGAATTAAAATGAGTATAATAGCAGAAAGAAAAGAAGAGAAGTCTCCTATGGCCGAATATGTACCCGAGTCCTTCTTTATCAATGAGCTGTAGTATAAACTTTATTACACAGGCTTAGTTTTAATTTTTCCCAAGTAACAATATTTGATTATTAGGAAATACAATAGTTTGCTTGGGACGTACTCACTGTGATTTGAACTACTTGCTAAAGGCAGGGGGGCAGCCCAACTCAGCCCCATCAAGGAAGTACCATAATGCATTTAGTCATCTCCTGTCTACACCAATCTACAGCGCAGGGAAGAGTCAAGAGTCAAGTTGGGAAACTCCGCCAGCCCCGTCAAATCCTTCACTTACAGTATCTATTTAATCGAAAACACGATAGGTAAAATACATAGTCATCAGTCAATTTAGTTGTGTTCGGTAATATATTTCAAAATAATTCTAATAAAAAATGTTTATATTACCATGAGAAAAAGGAGATAATATATTCTCAATATATGTGTGTGTGTATACGTCCTGTATACATCGCTTTCTTCGGGTCTTTTTTCCGGAAATATTATCTATAAATGGAGAGGTTTTTTTTTGACCGTAGATATTATTATTAGATGTTTTTTATGGAATCAAGGTTGATTAAAAAAAATGCAAAATTTTAAAAAATGTGCGATTTTTTAAATTAGACTGGGGAACACATTTTTTTGTTGATTTAGATCTGACACTGTTTTTCAACTAATTCTTGGCATCTGAATCTGAGAATAACCTCAGATTTTGTCTATCACGTCAATTTTTTAAACTATAGAATATCCTCAGAAATCAGAAAAATCATGCATTTAAAAGAATATAAAGTAACAACGTACTATATATACAGTTTACAAAACATTTAATCTATGTTAAATCGCGTTCATACATATAAAATTGTTTAATGAACAACACTTAAAAAATAAATGAAAATTTGCGTTTTCAGCTTTTTCTAGAGTGTTTAGTTTGTGTAAGAGAGGAAATAGAAAAAATACCGTGATTGCGGCTGAATCTTTCTGTTCGGATCTAAAATATTTAGTAGAGTGATTGCAATCAAAAGAGTTGAACCAATCTTATTGACATGACGAACCAATCCTGGGTCACCCCAAAGCACTTATTATATCGTCAATCCAAATGTAAAAATAAGGCTCAGAGTCTTTTCTAACTCACTTCTCACAGCCTATTGTTCACACTCACCTTAGTCAATTGCAGGTTTTAGGAGAGTTGTTGTCTATGCTTGGAGGTACACACACACACATTTAAAACGACTACGAATCAGTATACTACAAGAGACTTATGATGCAATTTAATGCTTAGGTTGCAACCTAGCATTTAGGAAGCTTTCCAAGAGTTGCTGGACAATTTGGTAGTAATTCAATGTTCGTGTATTTTCAAGAAAGTCTTTAACAATGTTTTTGAATGTCAATCAAGCAAAATTTTCAATTTCTGACATTTTTACCACGAAATCTTCGTCTGGAAGAAGCTGTCGAATCTGTGGACCATCAACTCATCGGCCTTTATCTTTTTAAATGGCAGGCTAACATAGTTGGCCTGGAAACAGTCTCCTATAGTTGGCAAAGATTCAATGAATTGCTTCATAAGACCCAATAGTGTCGACAAGTGACTGATGCACGATGTCTGGATCAGGTCCTGTCTCAGCGGCCAATTCGACTGCACCCAATGTTGCACACGAGCTCTGCTCGACAAAGGCAGATACAAAAATCAGAAATACTTTGTGTATCCACGTTGGTGACCAAGTTAGAAGCAGACCATTTTAAGGTAAACACAAATGATCCAATGGTGCATGTGATATTGCAACAGATCAATGACTTTCTTTATGGTGTCATATTCTTCACGTAAACAAACGGAATAGTCAATTGGAACTGAACCAAATAAATTTCCATTGCGGAGGAGAACACACTTCAAGATGCGCTATCTATAAACAGTCGCCAGCCAGTTGCGTTGTAGTTTGAAATTCCCAATTCTTCCATTAAACCACTTACATTATGGCAAAACTCAAACACACCATCACGTTGAAAGTATTGCAGAAATGCCCTTTCTCGTGTTCGAAAATAGGATACTTTGGCTATCTTTTCAAGCAAGTTTTTCTCATTGAGTCGTGATGCTAAGAGCTCTGAACCTTTTTTGGATAGTCCCAAATCTCGTACCAAATCATTTAGCTCTTGTTGTTCGAATCCCTTACGTATCATCTTCATTGTCAAAATCTTCATCGAGTCGCTTTCATCTGCACCATATCCGTATTCCCCTTCTTCCAAAGAGGGAAATTCACTGAAAACTGGCACGGGGACTTCGGCAGAATGCGGTACTGGGCGTATAGTTGAGGGTAAACTTAGTATACTCTATTTAACATTTTCTTTCTTGTTATATACCGATGTTTTCACTATACAAAAGTAACAATCACTTGAATGATCTTTGGGCTCGCGCCAAATCATAGGTATACCAAATGGAAGCTTAGCACGTTTTCCCTTGGTCCTCATCCGTAAACCCTCAACACACTGTTTACACACTTTATGAGGTGCCCATGCTTTATCTTGATCTCCAAGTTTCTCTTTAAAATTGGAAAAAAATAGGCTTGTCTGACAAATGTACTGATGTTTGTCCTTTGACTGGGAATGGTAAAACTGCCAAATAATTAACAAAACGAATCGAGGCTATTTTCGCATTTTCGACGTGTAGAAGCAGAGGTAGCCATTAGGAAACGTTTAAGTTCAAACACACTATGAAGTTCTGTACACTTCCCTAACGAAATACTAAATACTGCTTAACGACACACAACGTTTCACCACAGTAGAAGAAAACTATAAACAGTTTTGAAACTAACAAGTCTAATTCTATAGAAAACAACTAAAAAATTAAACTCAACAGAAATTAAGTTTCAAATTGTTCCCCAGTGTTATCTGAATACTTTCAATGCTCAGTAATGATCTTATGGTGTTGAATTCCCGTACTTCTTTGGCAGGCCAAGAAGATGGTTATACTTAGTAGTATAAATCATCTTCTTACTAAAAAAGCAAAGAATACCATATAAAGCAATGTTTTATTGTTATTTTTAAGTACTAGTTTTAGTAATGAAATGATTAGTAATTAAGATGTTCTCCTTGACGAGGTTAAACTTTAAGATTCGACTAAGTAGTCGAAACCTTGGAAGATAATTTAAAATATACACATTCACACACAAATACGCATTTTTTTAAATTTGTATATTTTTCTTTCTTTTTTTTAATCAACTTTGACCGAACCCCATCAAAAAAAACTTCTAATAATTATCTACAAAGTTCTCTAACAGGGTTCTCTAAAGGTGTAAGAAAAAATAATGGTGCCGTAGGTATGAGGAAAGTCGAATCCCCTCCCTCCATCCCCGGATTAGCTGTAGGAGTTAGTCTTCACTAAGTCAAATGCGATGAGGGAGAGAGAAAGAGAGAGAGAGAGTGTGTGAGAGAGAGAGACAGAATTCGGTATCTAGCTTCCATAGTGGGCTGAAGGAACTTCTTGTTGCTCTTCTGGCTGGAGAGCAGCATTGAAGCAGAGCTTAAATATCTCATCAAAATATTTAAAATGTAATTTTACTCCTATATGAAGGTAGATAGATATTTAGGGATGTAATATAAAATCAATGTTACTGAAGATTTACAATATTACAGGAGCCAATTGAAGGTGGCCATCTGCTTCTCCATGTCATACAAGAGGAAATCATGTCTCTCTGAAACAGCTTTTAGATTCATCTAGGCCTGCCTAGGACATTCCATACAGTTATAAAAGGGGCTCGCCAGTAGCCCTCAAGTCAGCGTCAGATCGCATGCCCCAGAGCGTCGGGCTGGTCGTAACTCTTGCAGTGCCGGTGACAGTGAAATTTTAAGTGAGAGTAATTAGTGTGCGCAGACAATTTAGTAAGTTGTTCCGAGGTATGTTTCTACATGATCACATTTAATGCATTTTTATATTTATATTAATTAGCAGTAAGTAAGTAAGGGAAAGTGGGTTTGTTTTTATGTGCTATTATTAGGTATATTTATTAGCTGTAATGAATTAACTTCAATTTAATTATTTGTTAAAATTATTATTGACCCGTGGATATTGCGCAATGAATAGAAGGAGTTTAAGTAAATCATTATCTAAAATATTGAATTTAGATATCCTAAATAAGACACGTTAAGTCAAATTTCATTTAATTCAAAAGAGTGGAAAATGTTTTTTAGCTAATTTATTATTTGATTTGAAGAGCTTCTTTATGATATTTTTTTTTTTTTGCATATCAACCACTTGGGTCATTAATGCCCTTTTCTGTGGGGTATCAATGAAAAGAGTGCGAAAAAAGAGAGCAAAAAAACAAAAGCAAAAAAACATGATGGAGGTCGGCATATTCCAGAACGCGATTGGGATGCAGCCATCAGGGAGGAGACATTAACGGAGAGCCCCAGCACGAGGCAACCAGCGACGCCGAATTCCTAATTCACTTCCAGCTCATGTCAAGTCCATCTTGATAAGTCTTTCTTTAGGATTTAAATTAAAAGGTTTCCAAAGAAACTAAATGAAAAATAGGATGAGTATCAAAGCAGATAAAGGTTTTAAAAAGTTATCAGGAACCAATAACGTGAACATACCAGATTCTTTACACTCTGTTAAAAGTTAGCGATTGTACAATGAATTTGTGTGTATTTTAGTATTTATTTTATACCTATGTTTTCTACGCAACATTATATTTCAGAATCTCTGAAATAAAAATATTATTAGAACTTGTTAATTTATATCTACATAAATTAAAATATAATATTTTTGTACTGTAATTAAGTGGAAACGGCTCCGGAATTTTTCAGTGATTACTAGACATAAAATGTTTTTAACTTAGCATTGGCAAACAAATTTTTATATAAATGATGGAAAATTATTAAGAATATATTATATATGTAGAGGGGATTTATTTTCGTAAAAACGTCTGCCTTTAGGATACACCATGACTCCCTTTGTATGTTGTACCAGTTCTCATGCATTACAGGAAAATATATTCTGGTATTCTTTATTGTCCCAGTAGTTTAAAATCTGGACCCCACTTCTGGTGGATTACATCCTTCTTTTGGATAAGTTCAATAGGTTTCCCGTTTTCTAGGGAGCTATTCATTTGAATTCTTAATTGTGTATGACTTGGGCGCCATAGAATATGATATTACGGAGCACGATTCCGGGCATACTAATATGATTTATGAGTGCGATTGTACATGCATGTGTTTGTGTGAGTGTGTGTATGTGAGCTTATTTATTGTTCCGTCTGTTTATCAACGCTTTACAGGAACACTTTGGCTTTCCCCCCCCAAAAATGTCACGCTTCAAATACATAAGTTTTGTTAATGAGGTCGTTAATGCTAAAATCTGCTAACGAGAATGTTTAGAGAGTGATACAATTTTAATACCTTATTTTATACAAACTTTTAACATCTAGTGTTACTATAAATCTTTAGAAAATAATGCTTAATTCAAAATCTAGTTTTCCAACATTCGAATTTTATATAATTATATATATATATATCCGTAAACCCTCAACACACTGTTTACACACTTTATGAGGTGCCCATGCTTTATCTTGATCTCCAAGTTTCTCTTTAAAATTGGAAAAAAATAGGCTTGTCTGACAAATGTACTGATGTTTGTCCTTTGACTGGGAATGGTAAAACTGCCAAATATNTTGATATTGTGTCTTCGTTTTTCAAATTGTTGAACAGATTTGTATTGATGAATTTACAGGTTGGCCAAAGTGAATAAATGTTAATAAATAAATAAATGAAGCTAAATAGATTCAAATTGTAATTATCTCTAATTTATGATCTACATTATTTGTAATGATGGGTGCATAATAAGGATAATATTTAAAAATTAGCTAGGATGGTCAAGAACCTCCTCCCAATCCTCTCAACGGGCCTGGTCTGATGTTATCCTTAAGGAGATTAAATTAACCTAATGATCCTTTAGACAATTTTAGTATTTTATTATAATTTACATCCTCTTACTGAATGATTGAAAATATGCATAGTTTCTGCAGCTTATACGATTCAGTTCTTCTTGTCATTATAAAATCGAAACATTACAGGGGTTTAAATTATAAGGAAAGTTAAAGCACAAATATACAAATATTCTTATTTAGGGAACACCTACATGAAGGTTGTTTTTTTTTTTATTTCCGTAGGGGTATTGATTTTAGGTCAATTATAAGTTTATTTTCGAATAGGAAACTAAAAATAAAATTAAAAAATAAAACAATTCAAACCCTTAAAAAATGATCTTCCGTGGAAATATAAAATAGAACTTCTGGCAACTAATATTACTTCTTTCTGCGTTATTCCTTATCATTTTTTTAATTTTGATTTATAAGTGTAATTGAGAAGACGGAGTGGCGGACACCTGACCGAGAAGAAAGGCCGCGAGAGACCGCTGACCTTTCTCTAGGACTTTTGAGTATGCACGTGGTAGGTTCCTCTCGTCAGCCGATATCGGCGTGCTATCGGCGATGTACGACCTGCGCGCCGTGACCCGTGGAGAGTTACACCCGCGCGCCACGCCGTGCGTCTACCCACTTCGCTCGCTGTTCTCCAAGCGTAACTTTCCCTCGGTAGAAGGAGCACTCCCTTCACTCGGACAGCTCCACACCAACCTTAGCCGAAGGTGGACAACCGCGCAGCTATCAATTCCAACTGGGGATTATAAAATAAATCTAGAAACTCAATACTCAATTGCCCTTACTTTGAAGAGAACATGTATACAATTATATATATTACCATTAAGGTACTAAATTTAAAAAAATACCACTTTAACAATTTTTAGTGCAAGGGAACAGAATAAAAAATCTAACTGTCCCTGGATCTCGAACTGTCGGAAGGACTCGAACCTGGATCTCCTGCTATCCGGGCCGGTGCGTTTTCCATTTATGCTATCGAGACAAGTCCTGGTTGGAACAGTTAGATGTTTTTTTCTGTTCCCTTACAATAAAAATTGTTAAACTTTACGTGGGATTAAATACCACAAAAAATAATATTTATAAAAAACACTTTAGACTCATAGTATCGAAATGCACGACTCAACTGGAATGAACATACTAAAATCAAACGAAAAGAACTCAACAGACTCAACGGATTCTTATACAGCCTTATAAATAGGCGCTCACAGCTCACAGTAGAAAACAGACAGATCATCTACAAGACACCACTTGATCTGCTAAATCGTCAGGGTTGCGAACTTTCGCAATCTTGATAAAAGAAACTTATTTATAGTTATTGAGTTTGTTTGGTGGTATGAAAGGCTTCAAAATGTGCATAAGACACATGCAGTTTTTGTAATGCTTGAAAAATGTTCACTGAAATATTTTAGAGTTTGACTCATCTTTTCTAAATAATTTCCAACAACAGTGAACAACATTTCATCATTTTTAAACATTTATTTCGTCAACAAAAAATTATACAAATATATTTTAGTAAATACTGTTGAAATTACTCCTCATCTGATAGGGGATTCCCCATCAACCGTTTTTATGTCCGTAGTCCCCTGCATCCTAACATATGATTGAGAAGAATTTCTATGTGTTGTAGAATGCCGGATGTGAATGTCCCTTATACTTCTCATAGCAACTTCAGACAATTCCAATAAAATTAAGTATGCCTACTTTAAACAGGTTCTGACACATGGTTTCTTTTGAAACGTCACAACTCCATTCGTCTGTATCGCCCTGTATGCTCGCAATCATCTTTGAACCAAAATACAAGATGGCGCTTCGAGTCTTTTGAATCTTGCGGTATAAAGACAGCTCGTTCACGATGACTTCTTTCAAGTTTCGAAGTTTCGGGAAATAATTCCGGGGGTTGTAGTGTCCAGTTCGTAAGTCTCGTTTTTTTTTTGTTTTTGTTTTTTTTTTAATATGGTAACAGTAAACAGGCGGGTTATGGTAACAATTTGTCTACGGACGCTATGCTCACTTTTCATAGCTCTAAACTCTTCTCAACATTAAAGATGTAGTAACCGGGCAGTCATAACCGGTGTATATGGGATGTATGAGACACGTACACAGGTGTGTCATATAGAACTTATAACTAAAGAAAATTATCTACATATATAAATATATACAAAATGGGCGGGAAGTCATTCCGCTGTGTCGATGTAGTTGGCAGTAGACTCAGATCCCTGCCAACAGCTCGGTAGTTGAGGTGGCACTATATCCCTGAACAATCATAGAATTTGACATGTCTTCTACGCAGGATGTCACGGATGGAGGTTAGTTCCAATTCATCGTGGATGAGGGAGGTCTTGGCACGCTGGAGAGAGGTCCCACGAACTATCTTCCGCATCACACCGTTTTGGAAGGACTGAAGTGATTGGAGCGTGGATGGAGCCGACCGCCGCCGAGGAGCAGTGTCGGCCTGACAACTGCTTTGTAGTCCTGCAGCTTGAGTCTAAGTGACAGAAAATAAGTCACGAAAGTAGAGCTTAAGTAAGTAGGTCCATCTGTCTTCATCAGTTCAAGTTTCTTTACCTATAGAAAATTTTCGTTTATGTAGGGACCTTTACTATTTGTTCTTCTTGATCCCCCAAACAGTGTTATGGGCGTTAACGTCACTAACTAATATAACCTGTTTTGGGATTTGTCGGAATACCATAGGAAGATCAATTGAAGCTAGAGGTTACTAGGATCCTACTAGCGCTGCCTGGATTCCGGCTATGAAGAGGATAGGCTGAGTAGACAGATAACAGATGCAGTAGGTCCGTCCAGTTCACATACAAACCTCTTAAAGAATATTACCTGTAGATTGTACCTGTACCTATTGTTAAATGTGCATTCATGATTAAGGTTTTGTATCTTAAGTTTGATATAATTAAATCTGTTAAAAGTAAGCTGTATCATGATATTGTTTAGTTATAAAAATGAAAAAATAAGAAATAAATAAAAAACAATTAATGCGAGGGAATTCTATTCCCTCGCATTAATTGTTTAAAATTTACGTGGAATAATACACCAAAACTAAATTAATATTTATAAAAATAAATTGATTTTCTTGAGGTAATTTTTTTTAACATAAAAGTATCATATATTCTTATTGTATTAGCCACTAAATAACAGCTCCCAACTGCACAGGACCCAACACATGAGGTTATATTTTAACTATATACAATAAAATGAGTAAAAAGAGAATGGAGCCATTGATGTAATCAAGAGAGATCGCACAGTTAGACACAGTGTAAATATGTTGTCCTGCTTTTAATTATGACCACCATTATCATGGAATTTATTTAAAGGATAAGGGCGAGAGGTAGGGAAATTCTTGTGATAAGAGTTTTTCTTTCATCTCCTGCTTTGTTTCTCCTACAGGGAGGTCTGGAGGGGGTAATCTATACTCCTGAAATAAAAAGAAAAGGAGTTTGAAAGCGAGATAAAGGAAAGAGGTAGAAGACGAGAGGTGACAACTGCAATGTAACTATAGGTGTAAGGGGATGAGGTAGGGGATGTAGGGAAAAGTGGAGAAGACTAAGGAGTGGGAGGGGAGAATTTGTCCTTAAGTAGAAAGTAGAAGGCTACAGACACTTGAAAAGTAGAGGGGGAAACCCCTTGAGCTTATGACTAGTTTCATCAGTTACTACTAAAATATACTTATATATTTTACTATTTTGTTCACTATAAAAATGTTTAAAAATGATTTTATGTTTAGAAATGATATTGTTCATTTCTTTGCGAATAGGAGAATATTGGCACAACTCTAGAATATTTCGTGGAACATTTTTCAAGCATAACAAATTTTTTCTTTCCATTTTTTTTTTCCTTTTTCATTTTTTTTTTTTTGTTTCTTTTTAGTATTTTTAATCCTACAATTATTATCATTTCGCTTCTACCCACTTTTAGGTCCCTTCCCAAAACTCTAATAGTACTCTTATAAATAGAGATTATTTCCAGCACCACCTTGAATCCACAATCGATCTTAGCCCTTCCTCAAAGCCCCTGAAGAGATCGATTACATTACCATCCTCATATTTGTCATACAGTCAATTTGAAAAGCTAAATCTTGCCCTACAACTAAAATTTTCAATTCACTCAATCCAAAATCACGCCACAACCACAAATCTACAATTCGAAAAACCCCACCCCCGATGGTTAGTTTGGAGTTCCTGAATGTATCACAGCTCTTTGATGTGACAAGCGGCAAACGCCTTTAGATAAACAAAACGTTTCTCTTCAATGCATTTTATCCCAGTTAGAGGAGAACTATTGCCGCAACCCCAATAAGTTGTACGAAAAGGGTGCATCAAAATAGATTAAATTATGTTCACATAGGCTTCCACAGTCATCAGATGTATGTAAAGTTTTTTCGGGGTTGGACCGTGTAAAGTTTTTGATGGTTGCCGAGCATTCGCACATCCTGCGATGGCTTCTTCAAGGCTGAATAGAGAATGAGAGCTGTCTTCAAATCCAGGGGTATTTATACCCGGCGCTGTCCTGTCCTTGGGCGAAGTCTGCCTTCCCATTGGTTGATCCTATTTTCCTGCTCGCTGATTGGCTGGATTCTCTTATCGATTGGTTGGACCCTCTTATCGATAGGTTGGACCCTCTTATCGATTGGTGGGACCCTCTTATCGATTAGCGCTTGTTTCCAATTCTTGTTGAGCCTGTATTCATCCTCCCTGTTGATATTCCTCGGATTTTTCGCTATTTCGATGGCTTCTCTGATGGTCCGTCGATAGTAGTTGTTTTCCCAGGCCAGTATTGAAGCGTCTTCGAATTTGATGTGGTGGCTGGTGTTGGCGAAATGTTCTGCTAGAGCTGACTTTTCTGTACGTCCGTGTTTGATGTCTGCAATGTGTTCTTTTAGGCGTGTGTCGATCGTCCTTCCAGTCTCACCGATGTAAGTAGTTCCGCAGGAGCAGGGAATCTTGTATATTTCTGGAGTCCGAAGTCCAAGCTTATCTTTGGGTTTCGGAAGGATGTCTGTTATTTTTCTGTCGGTGCAGAACGTTGTTCTTGTCTGGTGGTTCTTGAGTATCCGGGCGATCTTCTCCGTTGTCCCTTTGACGTAGGGGATGGTCACTTGTCCTCGGAATTCTTCTTTTGCTTCCCGCTCTTCCCTGTTGCGCTGCCGATTTCTCTTTCTCTGGACCTAGCCATTTTTCATGAAGGCGGTCTTCAAATGTCTTCTTTCTTTCGGCAGTTGGGCACGTTCTGAAAGTATCTCCGCTCTGTGGAGTAAAGCGCCGATGACTCCTTCTTTCTGAGCCGGGTGGTGGTATGAAGTGGCATGCAGGTATCTGTCGGTATGGGTGGGTTTCCTGTAGACTGAGTGGCTCAGGAGGTGATCCTTCTTTTCCACGAGGACGTCCAGGAACGGTAGTCTTCCTTCCTCTTCGAGTCCCATGGTTAATTGAATGTTCTCGTGCACGTTGTTCAAGTGTTGTAGGAACCCTTCCAGCGAGTCTCGGCCGTGTCTCCAGATGACAAACGTGTCGTCGACGTACCGATACCAGCAGACCGGCGCTTGTGGAGCAGAGTGGAGAGCCCTCCGTTCGAAGTCTTCCATGTACAGATTCGCTGCGAGTGGACTTAGTGGCGATCCCATGGCTGCTCCTTCAAGTTGCGAGTAGTACTCGCCGTTGTAGAGGAAGTAGGTCGATTGGAGACTCTACTTTGCCAGATTAAATTCTTCTTTTGTGAGGAGGTTCTTCATCAGGTTCAGAGTTTCTTCAACGGGGACCTTGGTGAATAGGGACTTCACGTCGAAGTCCTTCAATTCTGATTTCTTGAAGAATGCTGACGAAGTGTTTGGAGTTCCTAATATGGTGTTCAGATTCCCTGCTCCTGCGGAACTACTTATATCGGTGAGACTGGAAGGACGATCGACACACGCCTAAAAGAACACATTGCAGACATCAAACACGGGCTTACTTAAAAGTCATCTCTAGCAGAACATTTCGCCAACACCAGCCACCACATCAAATTCGAAGACGATTCAATACTGGCCTGGGAAAACAACTACTATCGACGGACCATCAGAGAAGCCATCGAAATAGCGAAAAATCCGAGGAATATCAACAGGAAGGATGAATACAGGCTCAGCAAGAATTGGAAACCAGCGCTAATCGATAAGAGGGTCCAACCAATCGATAAGAGGGTCCAACAAATCGATAAGAGGGTCCAACAAATCGATAAGAGGGTCCAACCAATCGATAAGAGGATCCGGCTAATCAGCGAGCAGGAAAATAGGATCAACCAATGGGAAGGCAGACTTCGCCCAAGGACCGGACAGCGCCGGGTATAAATACCTCTGGAAGACAGCTCTCATTCTCTATTCAGCCCTGAAGAAGGATGTGCGAAAGCTCGGCAACCATCAAAAACTTTGCACGGTCCAACCCGGAAAAACTTTACATTGTTTTAATTATACTGATGTGTAATTTTGTTAAGAGTCTAAAAGTTATAATATTGCAAAATTGTTTACCACTGTAATAAAATGATTTATAAGGAATTCCTCATTAATAATTGGAATTTAAAATTATTATATATATNTCATGAAATTAAGCAATCCAAATAATTTACGAAATTTATTTTTTCATAAAATTATTTAGATTGGCAATTCTTTACTACAATATATATCTTGCTTCAAGTAATCATATATTTGGAGTAGGAAAGCAGTAGCACGGCCTTCAAAGAGCAGACTTAACTAAGTTGCTGAAATGTGAGGTATTAAAGTCGTGACCGAGTGGCTAGCACGACCGGGAATTAGAAAGAAAAAAACTAGTTACATTGTTCTTATCTGGAAGGGTGAGGCGGGCGGTTTTGTAAGATCTTCGGGGGGTCAAGGAGGGGGTTGATAAGAGAGGGGCTGTTGCACAGTAACAAGCTCTGATAAGGCGGAAAAGTGGCGGTGTGAATTCCCGCGTGGGTGGAGGTCGAGCTGAAGGAAGCTCGTGATGTGAGAGGATGAGCGATCCTGCTATCCGCGAAAGTAATGCCCATTGGATAGTCATGTTCCTCATCGTACTCTTCCCAGTCCCATACCTTTAGTAATATAAATAATATTAATTTCTAACTCGTGCCACTACTACGACTACAGTCATTAATATGGGATCCTGGTGACACGACATCCCATCTAACCTTCATGATAACCCTGAAGATGGTTTATAATGTCAGCAGAAACGTTGGCAGATAATTAAAAAAATACACATTTTTAAATTGAATTTTTCGTATCTACCTTGACTGAACACCAACAATGAAATATCTGATAATAATATCTATGGTCAAAAAACTCTCCATTTAAAAACGTTAGGGTGTCAGTGTAAATATTGTTTTCGTTTTAATTTACAGATATTGTGAGTGGTGTCACTGGTCACCTTCTCTCCTCATGTGACTTTCATTAATGTAATTTTTGTTCTATTATTCATTGAAATCAAAATGCAAAATGTTTTCATTTATTTTTAACAGAATGTAGTTTGTAAATAAAGGTTATAAAAAAAAATTTACAGATGATATAGTATCTTTCTCAGAGAATGTTTAAAAGTTATATTTAGCTCATATAAATAATAACAATGTAATTCACTGACAATATAATTTAAATAATGTTCTTATATTGTTAAAAACTAGGGAAGTTGGTGGCGTGAGGATCAGACTTGTACGAAAAGAGGCAATTTAAAAGGTGAAAACTGCTTCCTTTGGTCAGAGAAGAAACTTACTCTGAAATCCTTATGAGAATCGTTTAGTCTCTTCTCGCCAGTTCCAATAAGTTATAAAAGCAGTTCTTCAGCGTCCTCCCCAGTCGGTGATAAGTTAATCTCCGTGTGTAGATAGTGTGTCGCAAATTAATTAATTTATTAGCTCTAAGTATTTTATAATTTTCCATTATCTATATCTTCATTTATTTATTATTAAGAGCAGTAGATTGGTTTTTTATTAGTAGGTATATTTATATGCCATAATTAATTGAAATTACTTTATTTCGTTCTTAACTATTATTACCCGTGACCCATAACAATATTTTTAACAGCAACTAAAATAAATTCACATTAAGGATAAACAAGATATTCGGCTTGCTAATGATTCAAATCTAGAGGAAAGACAGTATCTCATTCGAACCTAAATCAGATTCATGATTTTTACATGCTAAAATCAAAGGTCTTGTCATATACTCTCTATATGCCATCATTGAGGAGAAAGATCCCGCAAGATGACTATTGTGCGATGAAATATCGCTGTTGCGCTAGATGTTGGAGCGAGCCGGGCGCGTTATTATTCTACATGCGCGTAAATATCTGCATGCCTTTCGCCTCTATCTGTCGAGCACACCCGAGTAGACTTTTATCTGCGAGAGCAAACACATCGCACACACCATGTCTACCAGCTGTTATTTAGCAGTGTTTAATGAATCCCGGCACCGTAACTTCCTCAGCTGTTGCTAGACGACAGCTGACCTACATAGAGTCCTATTTCAACTCGTGACGTCATAGGCAATTCCTTATGGTGTTTACTTTAGTACCATGACGGGACTTAGTATTTATTTTGACAGATCATTAACGATCCTTCATTAGAGAAACCAAAACTATGGTCCACACTATATATAATTATCGATTTGTCTGCATAAGCTCTTTTGTCCAAACTTTTTAAAATAATCAATCAGAATTGATTTTGTAGCTTTTTACTGCTGTTATTTGACTTTAATAAGTGATTTACATATGAATTATATATAATATAAATGTTAGAAAATTTTATACACCTATTATGTTCTATAGACTTCTTCGTAGATCAAATAACACTAAGTATATTTCGCTCATAAATGTCGGTCTCCTCTAAGCCCCTTTAAAGTTTAAATACGAAATTTGGTTTGTTTCTACAATACTAAGAGAGCCAACCCAAACACTTGAAATTAAATTTTTTGTTCTTTGGTTTTTTTTTTTATGATTAAAGCTTCGGGGTCATAACTTTTACACTCATTGTTCTCTTCGGCTTGTAATTTAAATTTAATTGTTAACTCTTATTCATATACATTACAAATTTATGTAGGAACTCTACTTAGATTACACAGCTCCTGTTTAATGGACTTTTATTATATTATATTACAGTTGTCCAATCAATTTTAGTGATCTGCTAAATATATATATATATATA
>KZ807440.1:414511-429059 GCA_000696205.2 Oncopeltus fasciatus
ATGTTCACGTAGGCTTCCACAGTCATCAGATGTATGTAAAGTTTTTTCCGGGTTGGACCGTGTAAAGTTTTTGATGGTTGCCGAGCTTTCGCACATCATGTGATGGCTTCTTCAGGGCTGAATAGAGAATGAGAGCTGTCTTCCAAGTATGTTATATTTTATTTCCATCCAAATACTCTGTGATTCTATTCACTTTTTGGAGCTCAATTTAAAGCTCTGTCATTCTCCTCCTTGAGTTTTTCATTGCAATTTTATTATAGTTTTTAGCTCTCGTCTTTCTTCGCCTTTTGATGATGACACTTTTAATTTCGCCATCAGCCTTTGAGTTTACCAATTCTGCACCTCATATAAGCCTTGAGTATCTGTATAATCCTTCCAGAGTGCTCGGTCTGTTGTAAAATTATCAGCTATACTCACCTCAACTTCAGAAGCAGAAATATTATTTCCCTTCACGGTTAGTCAAGAGGTTTTAACTAAGCATATCGTTCCTACGAAGAATACAAACAACCTCTTTTCATTTTTGTAGAGAAAGTCTTTAACTCTCAATATAACTAGAGTTTAAAAGCTGACATGGTCGGGTTGATTTGTCCTAACATTTAATAGTCTCTAGATATCACAACCATACTTTTCTGGTTCCTCTGGTTCTTTGAGTCTTTCTTATCTGCAATAGGAGCTGTACATATACTTGAATAAGGAAGACCTTTTAGTTAGAAAAAATAATTGAACATACTTATAATCCAAGCCAAATTGGGACCTCAGACTTCGAATAATTTAACCCTTAAAAAAAAACAAAAAAAAAAAAACCTTTTTTCCATTGGACATCGTCAGAAAAGATCTTACTTCACCCGTCTGAATGAATGACCCATTATCCTTTTTCTAAACTTTTTTCTATGCTCAACTCTATGGTATCAACCTTACATCTATTAAGCTCTCCCATATCTTCAGCATTAATATAAGGAATGTTTCAGTAACAAATCGTATTTTGGAGAGGAGGATTGTCAGGGATTCGGTCTTCGTAGCTGAAGAATTAAAAACTAATTTCTAACAAAAAAACGTTTTTTGTTTGAAAACGTTAAAAAAATATTTTTTTGCTTGGTTAAAAACTTTTTTAGTTACAAATTAGTTTTTAATTCTTCAGCTACGAAGACCGAATCCTTGACAATCCTCTTCTCATAAAACTCGACGTTCATCAAATTTACTCCTGAATTAAATCGTATTACTTTTTCCTAGCCTTGCCATTATCTATTAGACTAACCATTACTTATCTTATAGTAGTTCATTACTACTGGCTCCGTATCCTTGGGACAACAGGACCCCTGAATATTTAAAACCTCTCTGCTCTCTGGAGGAAGGTTGGCCTGGCTCTCCCTCCACTCCAGTGGATACATGTTGGCCCACAGGCCTTTATTTAATATATTTAGACTAAAGAGGGAACTCCTATACACTACCCTTACGAAGTGATTTCTACCAAACCAGTTCCGCTGAAAGAATTTTTAAGTTTGCTCCCATAAATGATGTATAACTCAAACAATTAATGCGAGGGAATAGAATCAAAAATCTATATGTCCCAGCCAGGATTCAAACCTGGATCTTCTGCTTTCCGGGCCAGTATGCTACCACTTGTACCACCGAGACGAGCTAGATAACTTATTTGTGACTGTTTACATGGTTTCCAAACTATCAGAAATGTTTTAAAGAATTCAGAATCAATCTTAGTCGACATTTCATTTAACAATAATTACTGGAAATATGCCAGAAAAAAAAATAAACCTCCTCAAGTATATTATAAAATTCTTAGGCATATACCCATTACACTCTACTGCATTTATTTACATTCTCAAGTCTTCATTTTTTAAATTGTATTAAAACAGTATTTTTGTTATTCTATTTTATAAATAAGGCCTTCATTGCAAATCCATTATTAAATACCAATTACTATAAAACCAGTGCGTTAAAAGTTATTATAAAAGCCAGAGTAGTTGAAAGGATCCGTTCGGGTCTGGCAATCTTGCCGCTGCGGGTTCTAATCTCGTCCTGGGCAAGCTTTTATCAATAAATAAAAGCTTGTCCTGAGCCATGGATGTTAAGAATGGCATGGAAACATGTAGATAGCTCCTCCCTCCATGACCCTAAGTGGTTGAATGGGAGGCTACCGCATAATTAAAAGAAAAATAATAATATAAAATTCAATAAAGATTAAAAGAGAATTTAGTAACGATATAATACGTTGCCATCAATGAGAATTGATATATTAAGAGGAAAAGAAGGCAGAAATCTTTTACAGGGAAAGTAAAGACTATATAAGTAAAATTTGGGAGCCCTACAGTAGAATCTTCCTGACAGCTTGGGATAGATGTAATACTCAGCACACTGCCTTAGGGAGAGATAAGTCTAGAAAAATGTAAGTGTTATATGAGAGTACAGTTCAATTACGCGAACAAGGAAATACTCAGGAACTATTTTGACTGACAAGTACATCCTTGAAGCAGCACTGGCTATGGTATGTAATTGCATCGCGGCGAAGTGAAGCAAAGTTAAATTAAAGTTAGGCCAGTTGTGGTCAGAGGCCCCTCAGACGTCGGTGGAGTGTTCCGCTTCGATACTCAACAGAGTAAGAAGAGAGCCATCCTTTGCAGAACTTGGACTCCAGGGCTGAAGTTCTGGGCCGCTGAGTGGACGCTTCTCGGATGGTTAATAACTTATGAGCGAGTCCTGGGCAAGTTTGAAGTGCAGAGCGCCAATACTACAGGCCCATGACTCCGGACAGCTAGTCGAGGTCTTGAAGCTTCTCTCAAGCCACTTTTAAACGTTGGAAAACTGGGTAAAATCGAAATTCCAGGGGAAGTGATTACACCTCTCTCATATTCGAGTAAGCGTTCGTTAGATACTCATTGGTCAGTAATACAAACCGGAACATCTCATAGGACGGTCAAGAACAGTGCTGAAGGTGGTTTTAGAAAACAAACCGACCATCTACAAGACTTTAATACGACCAATCTGGATCTACGGTGAAGAACTGTGGAGTGCAGCTAAACTTTCCAATATCCAACGAATACAATCCTTTCAGTCCAAAGTTCTCAGAATAGTTGCTTACGCTCCATATTATGTATCCAACTCTACCCTTCATCACGACTTTAATATTGCTTTCGTCCATATCTCCACCTGCTTCAAGGTCTTCCAAAGAACACTCCAATTTCGTCATAATTTATATACCCGATCCTTTAGCGAAATTAACTTTCCCTTCATTGACCTTGTTAGTCAAATTGACCTTCAAGGTCAAATTAGTTATTTATGCCCATTTTATCGAAATCAGTTCAAAAATTTTACTTTTAATGATTTCAAGGTGATGTACATAATCAAAATCCAAAATTCTTTAGAAACATAGAAATCAAACTCATAATCTGTACAAAATATTTTAGTGCCTGCAGTTGTTCACCGAAGCTGTTTAAAAAATAACACGGTTTATGAAGGAGTGAGTAGAATGTCGGTCTAGAGATAAGGGGGGAGAGATAGGTAGAGGAGAGAGAGAGAGAGAGAGAGGAAGAGGGAGAGAGAGTGAGTGTGGGTAAACGGACCAGAGAGCGGGCTGCCCACCTGACAGTGGTCGGTGCGGGCTCTAACGGCGGTGTGTTGCAATGGCTGAAACCGCTGAACCGTATCGGCCCGAGAACAGTTCTGTGTATGTAAGCCTCCCCCCGCCCTGTTACCCTCAGCAGAACGTTATACATTCCTATCCGAGAGCAGAAACTTCTTCTTGGGCGGGTTAGCGGAGGCTGGTCCTGGCTTCCTCCCCTGGTCCTGGTTGCAACCTACCTTCAACCGCCATCCTTATGTCCTTTTAATTGTCATTTATCTTATCGCCGTGTCTTCAGGAAGAGTGACTCCCGCAAGAAGTGTGTTAATCTTAATAGATTTCCCATATCTTGCTTGGTTTCCGTGAGCTTCTACAGAAATTAGAGTAAATACCCCTGAAGAAGAAAAAATGACAATACGGTTAAAAGGTAAATTGTCTCTTTCACAAATGTCTCTAAAATGAACGAAGTGTGAAAGGTTTAGACCTTACCGGATATATTATTCCATAATCTCGTTTAATATAAATTTTCTTTAAAAACATTATANGCTGATTTTATTATCTAGTATCTTAATCAGTCAGTTAGTCAGCTGATCGTAATCTTAAGTCATTTTTCTCTAAATTATTTTTTATTTGAAGACTGTTCTCAGTAATCACGATGTTCTCTCTATTCTCCCAAGTAGTCTCACTCTATTCTCATTATTTATTTTTCGACTCAATCGTATGAATCTATCGGCTTAGTCTAAAGCCTATCTTCGTCTTTCAGCTATCAAATCAAGCTTGTGCTGTTGAATTATACTTTCTACTATGAACCATGCGGTCTTGAGGTTATGTAAGTGAGATGTAAAGTGAATTTCATTTTTACTTTCCCCCTATTTACTCTTCTCCATCTAGCATCTACATTCGACAATATTGACGATAACCATATGTGTATTTCTTTAACCTCATAATTTTTTATCTTGTCTGCTCTCTCTTCTACGTTATCAAATTTTTCGCCCTTCCGATGAATGCACATTCTCCTTGCAAATCTTCCTAACAAGACATCACAAGAGGTCGGTATAATCTTCATGAAAATCATAAATTGTTATTAAAAATATATTAGACTGCAAGTGCTCAATTAGGTTGACATAACCTTAAAAAAAAAAAAAAAAAAAAAAAAAAAAAAAAAAAAAAGGCTCATTTGGCAATGTTTGGTTTCGGTCATAAGAAATAAGCATTCTCTTTAGTGAATTAAAACCATTTCCATAGTTAGATATGAGGAACATATTGAAATTTCACATGAATTTCAGTATTCTTAGCACATAACTGTACATAAAAAATAATTGCATATTAAACATATATTGTTAACAAACTACTTACTTAAAATATGGTTTTAATCAAGTAGAACTGCGATCAAGCATTGAAAATAAAATTTCAAGATTTACATCTACTTATTGGGAGTGTTCTGCCTGACTGCTCCGGCCTTCTCCCTACGGTGTGGTAATAACCCATATTCTCCTGGAGGTCAGGCCAGTTCCACGAAAAGTAGGTAGGAATGCACATTAACTGTAAAATATATTTATGGGATACACATAGGAATCTTAAAACTAAAAATTACTCTGAAAAACTATAGGCGCATGTATATGTATGTGGGTATGTAGGGGGTATATAAGGGGTATGCTTATGTAATACAGCTTTATATAATAGATAGATAGATATTTAAATCTATATAGAAATTGAAACAACCGCGGCTGCGATTTATATAATAAATAAGAACAGATGGGAGAAAGCGTGTAGTGAACAACAAAAAAAAAAGGAAAAGAAAAAATTAGTGTGAGTGAATTTTTCGGGGAGACTTCTCGCCCTTTGCCAATGAGGAATAAAAAAAAAAATATATATATATACACACACACACACACACACATATATATATATATCGGTGTGATAAAAAAAAAAACTTGTTAAAAAGTTGCTTTTGTGCGTTTTTGATAATTTTAGTGCATGACTTTTTTTTTTTTTTTTAAAGAACTTTGTATTTATTCATTGTTAAAACTACTACACAAACCAATCTTCTTATTCACCATTCTTCATTTGAAAAAAAAATTTATAGAACGTAATTATATGAATTTTCAGATGATTATAACAATCAAACCATTTTTTTCTCGTTAATTTCATCCATAATAAATTTATTCAATAGCTTTTATTGGACAAACTAAATTCCGAACTCGGTATCTATAATTGAAACAAAAGTGGACCCACCCTATTTCTAAACTAGTAGTTACATTCCAGAATAGTTTTCGTAAATATTTTATGGAGTATAAATGTTATAAAGTTACATAATAAACGTACTATTAGTTTTCTTAATATTTTTATATTTCTAATTTTGTTTTCATATAATAATATTGACAGAAAACTACTACTAATTGAACACAAGTATACATTATGCCTGTATATAGTATTATATATACATATTTATGTATTGTGCTAAAACAATAAAAATATATTATTAGATGATTTTAGTTGGGGTTCTGTTAAGGTAGATAAAAAAAAATAGATATGGCAAATAATCCTTTAAAAAATACATTTTTTAAATTTGTATTTTTTGGATCTACCTTGACCGAACACCAACTAAAATCATCTAATAATATTATCTACTGTCAAAAAAACTCTCCTTTTNTGTGTATTTGCCTTTAGGGCTATAAAAAATATAAGGAGACAGTGGAGTTGAAGCGCTCAGCTATCACAGCACAGCGGAAAATAAATGTGTAGTTTCTATGTTTCCCATTATGATAAGGGGAAGTGGGTCGTAGAAGATCGTGACGCTCCACCCGGGGCTGATCACGACGTCCCAATGGTCCTTCCAGAATACTGCCCCGCCTCATGAAAATATCTCGGCAGATATCGCTCTCACCATTGAGATAAGGAGAATACGCTCGATCAAATATACTTCCCTCAATCGATTCTCATAATTCATTCAATTTACAATAATAAATAAATAAAAAACAACTTATCAGCATTTTTTTTTTTCTGATTTCATACCAATAGTAGATGAATTTGTATGATTTTTCGTCATTAATATAATCTTAATTTCTCATTATTCAGAACATAACTTTATATTTTATACTGCTTATTGGAAGACGAAAGGTAAAAAGCAAATGTCAACAGTTGTAACAACAGGTATTTATTACCCCAGTCTTGTCGTAGCTTTCGAAACGGGAGGTTCAACGTAATAAATTTTATAATATATTTTAAGCCCCTGAAGATGTGTTTAGAAAACGCGAAACTAGCTGGTCAATAGATAATTTTTGTCAGAGTTAATGTCATTTATTTTTTTACCTTTCGCATTCCCTCAAGAACTTAATCTCTACATTTTAGGTTTCTGATGAAAGCCTACAATGATATGCGAGCATAATTCGAAAGAAGGATAATGTCTGTAAACAAATATGATTTCTGTATGGTTAAGCAATAAAAGGGCAGAGTACTCTCAAGGAGAACCCAGATCAACACATGTAAGCCTCACATGAGGCAATGCTCTCATACGACAGAGAATTCTGTAATCACTACTGGAACGACTGCTTTTAAGAAGAAGAATTTGCACAGTTTATGTATGTCGATGGTATCAGAAGAATCACGACAAACAGGGAATGAAATTATATATGTTCTATAAAGAGTCGGATATCGTGAAACTAATAAAAATGGGACTGAGATGGGCACAGCATATAGCCAGAGTGCATATAGGCAGAGTGCATATAGCTAGGTTCCAGTTAGGTATCAGAGACTGGTGAGCAGCAGTGATTAGCGAACTAAACTGATGACTCCTCGAGGGTTGTAGTTTACTGTAGAAGAAGAAGAAAGAATATCCCTAATCAAATTTAATCTAACTTCGCTACCGACCAAACTCAAATATTTCATAGAATTTTTTAAAATTTTTATATCAATAATATTGTCAGAAATTCATAATTAATTACACTAATGAATATGAAAGAACATAAGTTTCATGGTAAAATATACACCTCTTATTGTTTTTTAATGCATTACCAATCCCATTTATTATGAAAAGCGAAACGTTAAATTTCGAGATGTGTTCATCATTTTCATATTTCCAGTTTATTAAAATAGTATATTCTCGACAAACGAAAAAAACTACATTTCTTAAAACTATAGTCAGAAATACTTAACCTGAACGTAAAATTGTTCTTAAATTAATTATTCGAATCGATCAGGGTAACTAAATAATTCCAATAATGTTTTATATCAGATTTATTAAACTACTGCGAAGGGAGCTTTAATTCTTAGTTGAGAGAGTTAAGAGCTTAAAATATAAAATGATACACCAATTGGCGTTTTCGTAATTCGAAAAAATACATGTTTCTAAACAATTAATGCGAGGGAATAGAATAAAAAATCTTTAAGACGATATATTCGTCTTTCTCGTAGGTTAGACTAGTAGGTGATAATACACCACAACTAAATTAATATTTAGAAATATATTTTTCTTTTTCTTAGCTTTTATAGTGTACAGAATTTTATATATTCATATATACTCATACCATTTAACTGTATCAAATATTTAAAACAAGTCGTAATTTAATTATAAAGTCACAAAGGATATGTGAACCCTAAATTAAATAACATTATTATTTATTAACTTAAACCTAAAAATGACAATAATATTCAGTAAATTCAAGAATCTTGGAGTACTAATCAACTAAACCATTGTTCATATTCGAAATACACTATTGAAAAAAAGTGATTAGTTCTTGTGAGAGTTGAGTAGTTAATGGAGCGTAATTACTCGTCTTCTGTTAACCCTCTTAAAACTTGGGCTGTTCCATAACTTTCACTAGTATCTAAAGTAGGTCTGGAGGGAGTCCGAGAGATGTTTACACCCTTATAAAAATGAAAATTCCAAGCTTCTCTTGAAAATGTTAATTTGCCGTAATTAAAAGTTTTTTTGTTTTGTTTTTTTAAATGGGATTTAATGTTTTAATGTTTTGTGGATTAGCGAGGCGTACTTTCCCATGGAAACGTCACAGCAGGAATCTCGACAAAGAGACAGGAAAAGTTCAAAGAGAGACTTTATAACTGAGAGGCGCTAATTAAAGCACTTTATAAAAGAAACTAACGACGTCAAAAGAGAAGGCGTGCGAGCGCCAACAGACATTCCTTACAATTACAATTTGCCATTTAATCGCCCCCCCCCCCCCCGCAATAGATCTGGCAAAGAAGTCTCACTTCTCGTCTACAGGATTCTCATCAGAGCTTATTGAAAATCCTTCAGATAATTTCTCATTATACAAATTTCTTTTGGTAATTAATTGAGCTTAACTACTAAATAACACCATAAAATATCGCCAGTCAAAGTTATAATTTCTAAAAAGGTTTAGTGGTCTCATAATTTGAAATATAACACATTTTACACCATTAAACACTCCTACACACACATACACAAACACGATTGGTTATTCGTGTATCTTTTTTCGTTAATTCGGATGAGATCGTTAATGGCTTAAATCGCTTGAACCCAGCAATGGTTTGAAGGAACATCATATTTTTATATCTTAATATCTCCTTCATTATTTGCGTTTTTATAAGACAAAATAAGAGTGAAATGTAATTTTATAACTTTTTTTTTCTAAATTCGTATATTACTGTTTAAGAATGTTATGTCATGTATTGCTTCATAATATAAATACTGAATCCGTTATTGAGAAATTTCATTGCAAATCCTTGACAGAATTTATTTTTGATTTTAATCAGATGAGAAAAAGGGGGAGTTTCTGGTTTACCATATTTATAATCCAAATATTTGAGTTAAGAAAAAGTTTTTGTGACATAATATATGTTAAATATAATATTCGATGTTAATATTCCACTCAAACTACTAGACTTAACTTACTAGGCACATCTTGTACATTCATCGTTCACTCCTGCTTAAAAATTAAATTTTGTCATTAAATTTATTCACATCCATCTTTAATGAAACATGAGAAATCTGTTTAGATGTCGCAACTCCGGCTTGGCAAACTTTAATTAAATAGATATGTATTAAATAGCAGTTCTGCAATCGTTAATAGTGATCTGCTCAATAGGTATGAATAGGATGTATATATATATATATAATAANAAAAACATTATAGAATATAAATATATAAATATAAATTAAATTATGCTCATATTTATTAATAGTGCATACAAAATATTAGTACTGAAAATATTCACCCATTTTTACAAGATAACAAATAAATATTGAATAAAATTTCCTCCTCTTTTCCTTAATCGGTTTAACCTACTGACTAATTTTTTTTTTAAATTCCAGTAATTCAAATCTCAATTCTATATTTCAAATTATTGGTTAAGGGGTGAAAAGCACACACTTATTTGCATTTTTAATCTTGGACGAAGTGAATCCTAAGAAAATATTGGAAAGCTATAGAAAGCCAATATTTACTCAGGATTCATGGCCCAGGAATGGTGGATATTTGCATATAAAATCCTGCACAGGTACTCGATTTCTCAGCTATAGGGTTGGGACTACTGTTTTTTGTTTTGTTTTTTGTTTTTTTTAATGTAATTCAAAAAAAATTCAAACTTTGGGGGTTCACCAGAAGAATATATATATAAAATATACATTATGAAAAATAAATTGATGGGTTGAGAACTAAAGATATGTGAAGATCTTGATTAAACAACTATATCATCTCAACAATTCCGAAGGAAGGCACGTAGAAAAATAATAATTGGATAAGCTTCAAGAGACCTGGCAAACATGGAAATAGTAATAATATAAATATTAGTACACGTTTTTGTTGGGGTTCGACCATGGCTGATCCAAAAAATACAATTGCCTGCAATGTACAAAAATGCGCATCTTTTAATTATCTACTGATGTTTCGGCTTACATTGTAAGCCATCTTCAAGGCTATCATGAAGGTTAGAGGGGACGTCGTGCCACCTAGATCAAATGTTCATGACTCTAATCTCTAGTCCTCCAGCTCGCAAGTCGTTTCCCAGTTCCCTGATGATTTTTACAGATCATGTAACCACAGGTCATTAGATCCTCCTCAAGAATATATTCTTACTGAAGCCTGTCGCCTTTCCCTTAAAAAATACAGCCTTCCCTCCACCCTTACCACTCCCACCGATCACGGTTCCTGATTTTATCCTTTATCTTCCCCATACAAGACTTATTGAACTTTTCAGTCATGAGCCAGCTTAAATCCCTCCCATTATTAGAAAATTTAGAACATTTTTTAAGTTTCTCTTGCATGGTATTGTCTTTATTTTTTACATTTTTCATAATTTTGTTTAGTATTTCATTGCCCAGTTTTAAAGAAGGCCTGAAATTTAGTTCAAAGCTTAAGTCAAAATAAAAATGTTTTTCGTTAACAGATATATTTCAGCCTGATTGACCAAAACCCGTCCTATCTACCTCTTTTTTTGGTGACCGATAACGTTTAACTAACATCCTGTATATTATAAAATTTATAATGAAGAAAATATATATTAGAAAGGCAATAACTGTTTTTTGACACTAACAGTTGAGTGCTAAATAAATAAAACGGAGTCCTCCACACACAAAATGGCGAGAAAAATTAATTTTACTCCATCTCGAACTTGCTCACCCCGAGGTGCAGTCATTCAACAGGCGAGTGCAAGCAATCAGTTGTAAGAATTTATCGCCGACACTGTAGTTTTGTGTGCTTCGCGGTATTTGCAACCCCATGAAGATTCAAAATTTCCTTTTGAATGGGGGTAACATCAACTGTTGACCTCTATGAACTAAATTAAACAAGTTTATTAAATTACCCCCTTCAACATCAAAGGTTTTATTCATTAGATCATTATAAACAACAGCTATCCACCACTTTTTGCCAGAAATATATAATCAAAATTTTAATTTAATTTTTTCATAAACGAAATTAAACTATTGGTTATTCATAAAGCCATTTACTTTTTTTTTTTTTTATCAAACATGATACAATTCTCCTGCCTCTCTCTAAAGGAATTATACATTTCATTATACTTTAAAATTGTTTTAGAGAATAGTCGATACAGCAATTATTCTGTATAATTCTACAAAAAATATAAATAGCAAATATATAAAAGCAAATAGAAATAAGATACTTTTTTTTTTACTAGCGCTAATGATGATATTTGAGAGTTAAAATATTTTCCTGTAAGATTTTTATTATATATAGGCGGTGTGTTTCAATGGCTGAAACCGCTGAACCGTGTGTGTAATTATTTTTTAACTTTTGTAATAAAATTAGCTAATTCAAATTATTTTCGAAATTCATAGTTCCACTTAAAGTTTAATCATTAAAATGTGTATGTATGTTTAAGTTATGAATGAAGGAGGGGGTGTGGGGATGGAGTGTATAGCAATAACAGGGTGAAGTTCTAGACAAGGAGTGAAGCTGAAAGACGTGCACAAAAATTGATAGGTACACCAAATGGGAATGAACTACAAGGAAAAAAACAATTTGTGATTACAGTTTGGGCACAATAACTGTCAAAACCAGCTGGAAATGTCAAAAAAGATTAGCTTTGACTTAGCTCTCTGCATTGACATTACGCACGTCCACGCAGCGGAAATCAACAGCGAAATATTCCACTAAAGCTAATTTGAAATGATTACACTACTAGAATAATAGTGATGGTATAGCTGTGTGACGTAACAACTATGGATAAATAATTCAATAACTGATTTTAATGAAAAAATATTAGGGAAAAATTTGAACAAATGATAAATTTAAAATAAGTATTCATTTGTTTTACAATGATAAATTATAGTGCTAATGTTATCTCTATAATTATTAGTAATATAAACAAACTATTGGTCTATTAGTAATTATGTATTTATGTAATTCACAAGCATTTTGTGACGACTAGTGGCGAGAACCAGACACCTAAAATACATAATTATCCATTAAACCTTCTCCAACCCTTCAATAAATAAAGACACTTTACATTAAATTAGAATCATTTCCAACGTGCAATAAGAAAATTTAATATTCAAACCTCGAAACTAAAAAAAAGATAAAATTCCCAAATGCGAAATGAAACTTGCTACTAGCAACGAAAAAACCAAAATTAATTTCAAAGCGCTGAAAGGAGAAGGTTACCAGACGATTAAATTATCGATTTGGAAAGTGATCACTAAAACGGTTTCCTGTAATTCAGAACGAAGGAATTAATAAATACAGATATTTTACACATGTAATCATGTGAATACATTGTGAAGCACAATGAGAAGTCGGATCGTTGACAACAATGGTCACTTATTTGTAGAAGTTTGATACAGAGTTAATGTTCGGAGTGTTTTCGGGCGAGCATTCTCAACTAAATTAAAAAGGTATTTTTATAAATTACTTACAAATTTGTAAAATAGTTAAAGTTTATCTCATATAAAAAACAATAAGATTGATCTGATTCTTCGTCAGTTACAATTATTCCCATAAAACAGAGAAAAAATATTTTTAAAAACTTATTTAAAAGAAATCAAATATGGCTGCAGGCGAAACTTTCTGTTTAACGTAAAAGATCAAATCATGAGGCATTAGAAATACATCTACATTAGAATATATTACAATTTTCGGGTCAATCGCACTGCTTGATTTTCTTTTAGAAAAATGAACTTAAAAATAAAAATTTAAATAATTAATAGCAGCGAGTTAAATTTGTTTTTTAAAATAACGATTCGTTTTTCACTTACTTAGATTGCTCATCAAAACTATATAATTTTAAAGCTTACCATGAAAAAATCATTTGTTAAATTTTATTGTGATCTCTCAAAAAGTACAGCCTGTATAATGTTCAAATAATTACGGTAAAATCGCTCTTAAAAGTACCGAGCAAATATTTAATATACTGTAATATTTAGTCAAAGTCACACTATTACAAAAAAAAGTTTTTTCAAGCCCAGAAAATGTTAAAATAGCCGAATTCGGTGGAATCTCAAATTAAAATATGCACACTTACAACTGCTTTTGATTCGCAGAGGTATTTTTGAATATTAGACAAAGTTTGTTTTTATGCAATTAATTAAAATTACTTCTTATCTCTACTAAAATAATTATAGAAGATAAATACATGACTTTATTCTAGTGTTTATATGTAATCGTCATAGCTGGTGATATGTATACCATAACCACGACTAGTAGAATATAACCATCGCAACAGATGGTGGTGTGTACATACAATCACCACAGATGGTGGTGTGTACATACAATCACCACAGTATATCGAATCCACAGATATTAGTCTATAACATCATCACAAATAGTGCTATCAATTAATTGTAACTGGTTAACAACTGTGTTTAGTTTGAACCGCTTTTGTAAATTGATTCCACACTAAATATTAACTTTTAAATTTATAAATATTAATTTAGTTGTGGTTTATTGTCCCACGTAAATTCTAAACAATTAACGCGAGGGAATAAAATAATCTGTCACAGCCAAGGCCCAAACCTGGATCTCCTGCTATCCGGGCCGGTATGCTACCACTTCTACCACCGGGACGAGCTAGATAAATTATTAAATTCCCAACACACTAGCATTCGTGCCCGGAAAGCAGGAGATCCAACTTCGAGTCCTGGCGATAGAATAAAAAATGTATCTGTCTCAACAGATACATTTTTTATTCTATTCCCTCGCATTTATTGTTTAAAATTTACTTGGGATAATAAACCACAACAAATTAATATTTATAAGTGAAAATAAAAAGTAAATAACGAGAGTCGATAAATAGCTAGACAATGTCAGCTCCTTCATCAATCAATGTCAAATCCTGGTTCGAGTCCTGGCTGGGACAGATAGATTTTTTATTATATTCCCTCGCATTAATCGATTACCTTTCAAATTAAAATATTTAATTATAATCAATAATATTAAAATATTTTAATAATTGAACTTTTTATTTTATATTTACTATTATATTACGGATTTAACTATAGATAGTTTTAATTTTTATAATATAATAATAATGATTAAA
>KZ807440.1:437488-439988 GCA_000696205.2 Oncopeltus fasciatus
ATTTTTATAATATATAAAAATACTATAATTATAAAACCAATAAATAAGTAAAAAATCATAACTACCCGCTTTAAATTATTCAGTAATAGCTCATTTTCTTATATTTTTACAATCTATTTTGTTATAATTCCTCGAATTATAAGAGGGTCTGAAATAAATTCCAAATATGACCATTTTAGACAATTTCTAAAATGTCATGAAAACATGAAAAAAAAATAAAAGAAAACACATGCCATTTAAATTTTTTCAAACTTCCACCCTTTCAAAAACCTTTAAAAAATGACCGTTGGAGATATGTTGACTACAAATATGTGTAAATATATGTATAGCTCAATTATTTTGTCAAAATGACATCAACCCCAGGTCGGAAGGAGTAAATATTTGGCTGTTAAGTAATTTAAAAAAAAATAACTCACACACACAACTATTTCATAAACCTTTTGACCACCTTTAGGAGATGGATGATGCTTGTATGAAAATAGGCACATTATCTAGACTACTAAAATGTAAATACCAAATACCATATAAATTTGTTCTACCATTTTCGAGATACACGTTACCGTGTACGGCCTACAAATCATTTTAAAAATGTTCCTATGCCATCATTGAAATAGTGGAAGAGAAGATTATTGGGAAAGTTTAATCTCAAAAGAAAACTTGAAAGCAGCTCTGGGCTAAGTCGAGTGAGATTTGGATGAAAAAAAAAAAAGAAGGAATAATCATAGTTCGTGAGATACTGTTTCATAACAGACAAACTTCAGTCAGAACTCTAGATTTGTCACGATTTTCTTCTTAACTCTGTCAAAATGTCAAAAACAAGGTAGCAATTCTAAATTCCCAAAGTTATGCTGGAACAAATCTCACAATATTCTATACTTATAATCATTTCAACATTTAACCTGAACATTTAAACAAAGATCAGTCAGACGCCAATCTCTTCCATTCTTAGATAATATGTTTAGATTTTTTTTTAATTTCAACGAAATTGAGTCTTTTAGGGAAGAATTTCTCTGTAATCTACGTTGCAATTGTAACTAATGTGAATGGCTCTCATTCATATTTTAAATTATCAAAAATAATGCGTGTAGCTCCTACAACTTTTCTTTATTGCTACTACCATTTCTATTATGCTATTTATAATAATGATTTTTTTGCACTTTTATTGCTAGCACCATTTCTATTATGCTATTTATAATAATGCTTTCTTTGTACCTTTATTGCTACCACCATTTCAATTATGATATATATAGTAATGCTTTCTTCTCACTTTTATTACTACCACCATTTCTATTATGCTATTCATAATAATGCTTTCTTTGCACTTTTATTACTACCACCATTTCTATTATGATATTTATAGTAATGTTTTCATTGCACTTTTATTGCTACCATCGTTTCTATTATGCTATTTATATTATTAAATATTATGCTTTATATATTATTATGCTTTCTTTGCACTTTAAGGAAATTTATTTAGGAGCTTTTGTNTTTCTTTAAATAGTTTATATATGTGTGTGTCTATGTCTATGTATGCGTGCGCTCAAGAGTGTGTGTGCCACTCAAACCTCATAGATTTATACTTAAATATACTTGAAGTTATCCATTTTTTAATAAAAATTATATATGGTAGAATAATGCTCTTTTTTTTATGTTATTTTATTATACTTTTTTTTTTGTGCTTTTGTTTTGTAAACCATTTGATGATTTTATTCAAGGCAGAATGGGAGAGGGGTGTGAAAACAAAAAAGTTATATCTTTACTGCTTTGTTATTATAATTTAAGAAAAAAAATGAATACAACAAAAATTGTTAAATGTAATTTCATAATATTTGTGGCTTAAAACAGTTTTCAAAAAAAAACATACTAATAAATGTATAAATATTTTTAAATATTTTGTTTGGTTGTGGTTTTTTATCCCACGTAAATTTTAAACAATTAATGAGAGGGAACAGAAATATAGTCTAATTGTCGCAGCCAGGGCACGAACCTGGATTTCCTGCTAACCGGGCAAGCGCGTTATCCTATTACGCTACCGGGAGAGCCAGATAACTATCTACTATAACGAATTCATCGTCTTATGCGGAGTTGACATTGTCGAGCTATTTATTGACTCTCGTTATTCACATATATATATATAATTTTTTTTTCGCGCTTCCCCGGTTCGCAGGAGATCCAGGTTCGAGTTCTGGCTAAATCTGACAGTTATATTTTTTATTCTATTCCCTTGCATTAATTAATTAAAATCGTTATATTTTTATTTACTATTAGTTTTACGAAAAATGTGTTTGGAAAAAATTAAGTGGGATGTTGTTTTATTTCAATTATAATCAATATTTATAAATAAAAAATCTCATACTGTGAAAATGTATAACAATAATTGAAGGTTAGGTTTTTTAAGGCCTTATTCTTTTTGAAATAAAGCAACCTAATATTCAGTAATTTGTATTTTCATTGTAATCAGTAATTTATCATAAATATAAATTGAGTTACATGGGAAGAA
>KZ807440.1:442488-462908 GCA_000696205.2 Oncopeltus fasciatus
GTGTGTGTGTGTGTGTGTGTGTGTGTGTGTGTGTGTGTGTGTGTGTGTGTGTGTGTGTGTGTGTGTGTGTGTGTGTGTGTGTGTGTGTGTGTGTGTGTGTGTGTGTGTGTGTGTGTGTGTGTGTGTGTGTGTGTGTGTGTGTGTGTGTGTGTGTGTGTGTGTGTGTGTGTGTGTGTGTGTGTGTGTGTGTGTGTGTGTGTGTGTGTGTGTGTGTGTGTGTGTGTGTGTGTGTGTGTGTGTGTGTGTGTGTGTGTGTGTGTGTGTGTGTGTGTGTGTGTGTGTGTGTGTGTGTGTGTGTGTGTGTGTGTGTGTGTGTGTGTGTGTGTGTGTGTGTGTGTGTGTGTGTGTGTGTGTGTGTGTGTGTGTGTGTGTGTGTGTGTGTGTGTGTGTGTGTGTGTGTGTGTGTGTGTGTGTGTGTGTGTGTGTGTGTGTGTGTGTGTGTGTGTGTGTGTGTGTGTGTGTGTGTGTGTGTGTGTGTGTGTGTGTGTGTGTGTGTGTGTGTGTGTGTGTGTGTGTGTGTGTGTGTGTGTGTGTGTGTGTGTGTGTGTGTGTGTGTGTGTGTGTGTGTGTGTGTGTGTGTGTGNAGATAATAAATTGGTGGAACTGAAAACTGAATTATTGTGAGATATGATTCGCATTTAAATTCTGTTCCATCACAATGTATGGTAAAGGTAAGTAAAGTAGACCCTGATTTTTTCATGTTGTCTAATTATCTCACTAATTAGCTTATTATTTAAAAAAGGTAATTAAAAATGTTTATGAACAATTTTTTTCATTTTTTATAATTATTATAATTTGGCTTTGTTCAGCATTTAAATTCTGTTCCATCACAATGTATGGTAAAGGTAAGTAAAGTAGACCCCTGATTTTTTCATGTTGCCTAATTATCTCACTAATTAGCTTATTATTTATAAAAGCTAATTAAAAATGTTTATGAACAATTTTTTTTATTTTTTATAATTATTATAATTTGGCTTTGTTCAGGGAACTTTTAATCTTTAATTTTTTATATAAATAGAGAAATACTATTGAAAATAAACAAACTAAAAAGAGTTTAACAAAGAGTAAATTTTAACAATGCATTATTATTATTATACAAAGAGGGTTTTATTAATTAGTGTATTTAATTAAAAATAAAATTATTTGTCGTGTTTTTCCCTACTTATTCCTTGTGTACTAATAATTAGCTACTTTTACTGGCTCATATCTGTGCGTGTGCAGGCCTCTCACTCTTTCTTCTAATAGTTACCCAAAGAGAAGGTCGTTTATTCATTTAAAAAAATTACATGTTCCACATACTCATCTTTTATTTATCTAGTCAATAATTGATATCTAGTCTAGTATATTTCCGGAAAACTGGAATTTATTTTCAGATATCAAATCCGTTCTAGAAGTTAGCAAAGTTCTTCATCTCGTTTGTATTTTCTACATCAGCTTGCTTGGTTGATTTCAAGATGAGGACAGTCGGAGATGAGGTGGTCCAAATTTGGTGGTGACGAAATGTCACAGGCGTGATACGGGTCTTCTATTGCCTCAAACCTGTAAATAACCTTTGCAACGGTCCTGTCAACTTAAGAATCGCGCCTGAGTAACATTTATTGTAGATTCAAGTACATCCTGGTTTCTGGGACTTTGAGTCCGATCAATTCCCATTTCCTTGAGAGTTGTTTATGTAAATTCTGAATAATGTGAGAGGTAGAAGCCACTGACTATGATACTATGAGAAAAGGATCTGTTTAGCGAGTGCATCCGCTTCTTCATTACCATTGTCTCCACAGTGTGCTGTTACCGACTTAAATGTGACATGGGAACAAATACGCCCACCACCACTTCTATTCTTCTCAATATTTGAGACTCATTTTGCCACCTGGTAGTGATAGATTTGCGACGTCACTTTTTTACTTACCTTTCTATATGTTAAGGTCACTTCGCACGTGTCTGCCAGCAGAAGAAGAGGAAGGGTCTTGCATCCAATCCTGTTTAGCCAGCGTCTCCTCGTGTCTGTCCAAGGCTGTAATTCAGGTGCAGGTCAACGGTGTTCCGGCTCAAGCACTCATCGATACCGGTAGCTCTTCGTCCTTTGTCAGTGAGCGCTTCTTTCGTAGGTTGAACATCCGAATTTCCAGCACCAATAAATTAGATGTCTCCATGACCAAAACGTCTTTTAAGACGTCCACTCGTGGCGAATGCGCTGTCCTCCTTTCAATTAGCAGTCATACCACCCAGGCGAAACTCCACGTCATTTCGAAACTCTGCGCAGACGTGATAATCGGGCATGATATCCTAGGTCGACACTCCAGTGTGAAGATCAAATTTGGCGGTACTCAAGGACCTCTCGATATTTGCGCCCTTGCCGCGGCCAGTGTACCTCCTGCCGTCCTGTTCCCCTTTCTGCCTCCGAACGTAAAGCCACTCCTTCTCAGACTCTCAGTTTATCAAGCAGGAGGTAGAACGTTTACTGGAGGAAGGAATCGTTGAGGAATGTATCTCGCCTTGGAGAGCTCAGGTTTTGGTACTATCTGGTTACGTCATCACTAACCCAACATAAAACCCGATCCAGGTCGACTGAAACCCCTCCGTGAACTCCCAGTCCCAAAAGACACACCGTCCCTTAAAAGAGCCATGGGGATGTTTGCTCATTACTTCAACTTTATACCGAAATTCTCCGAGAAGTTCAAAATATTATCGCAGAGCAAGTTCCCACTCAGCCCGGTAGCAGTGACGACTTTCCTTGCCTTGAAGACCAGCATCGAAAACGCCATGGTTTCATCCATTGGTCCGGAAGCTACGCTCACCGTCGAGACCGATGCATCAGAGAAGGCCATCGCAGCGACATTCTCACAGAACGGACGCTCCGTCGCATTCTTCTCGAGGACTCTCAGCCCATCAGAGCAGCGGCATTCATCAGTTGAGAAAGAAGCGTATGCCATGATCGAAGTGGTCCGCAATTGGAGACACTATCCATGGGTAGGTTTTTCAGACTTGTGACTGACCAGAAATCAGTGTCCTTCATGTTCAGTTCGACAATATCGAGCAAAGTTAAAAACGAAAAAATTCTTCGATAGAGATTAGAAGGGTAAAAAGAGCGGTTCTGGCACACGCAAATGGGGCAAATGGCGGACACTATGGTTTTCCGCCAAACTTCTACCTCTAAGCCTACCTCTTTGGATCAGCGCTCGGGGTCTTACCTCTACCTCATAGTCATATAAGGGTCTCATGTATAATTTGTATAACACACATTTATGACGTGACCCGTGCATCATACGTAAATCAAGTAAAAATTACATAAGACCATATATTTAAATAAAAGTTTCCAAAAATAACTCCACGACACATATTTTTTAAGAAATTAGCACTTTGACGCACTGCTTGCCTCATAAATGTGTGTTATACAAATTCCAAATGGTACCCTATAGGACTACAAAAAATATCAAAATACTAAACCCTCAACATCTTTACTAAAACAATTCGCTGTTAGACATTCTACCTGAGTCCTGAAGGCCAAATCCATAAAATTTCACATTACTCCCTATAAGACTATGAAAAATACAAAAATACTAAACCCGCACCACTTATTTAAAATAAATTCGCTCAATTACCTACCCTGTACATCAAACAACAATCTAGTACAAAATTTCATAAAAACCCTATTTTTTAATCAAATTTTTTAAAATACTAAACCCACAACATATATTTTCAAGAAATTTGTTCTTTGGCGCACCGCTTGCGTCATAAATGTGTGTTATAAAAATTCCATATGAGACCCTCATAAGACCATGAAAAACACGAAAATACTAAACCCTCAACAAATCTTTATAAGAAATTAACTCAATAACCTACCCTGTACATTAAATGTCGATCATGTTCAAAATTACATAAAACCCCTATATTACAATCAAATTTTTAAAATACTAATCACGCAATACCCTTTCTTCACGAAATATGCTTCATTCACACACCACCTGCGTTGGGAATGTGTAATCGACAAAAGTCTATAAGAGAACCACTAGTAAGAACAAATATTCAAAAACACTAAACCCGCAAAGAATATTTTGAGGAAATCCGCTCATTTACGTATCCTCTACATCGTACGTTAAATAATTACAAAATTACATAAAAGCCCTGTATTTCAATAAAATATTCAAAAATACTAAACCCGCAAAGCATATTTTGAGGAAATCCGCTCATATACGTATCCTCTACATCATACGTCAAATAATTACAAATTTATATAAAAACCCTATATTTCAATAACATATTCAAAAATACTAAACCCGCAAAGCATATTTTGGGGAAATCCGCTCATTTACGTATCCTCTACATCGTACGTCAAATAATTACAAAATTACATAAAAACCCTGTATTTCAATAAAATATTCAAAAATACTAAACCCGCAAAGCATATTTTGAGGAAATCCGCTCATTTACGTATCCTCTACATCGTACGTTAAATAATTACAAAATTACATAAAAGCCCTGTATTTCAATAAAATATTCAAAAATACTAAACCCGCAAAGCATATTTTGAGGAAATCCGCTCATATACGTATCCTCTACATCATACGTCAAATAATTACAAATTTATATAAAAACCCTATATTTCAATAACATATTCAAAAATACTAAACCCGCAAAGCATATTTTGAGGAAATCCGCTCATATACGTATCCTCTACATCATACGTCAAATAATTACAAATTTATATAAAAACCCTATATTTCAATAACATATTCAAAAATACTAAACCCGCAAAGCATATTTTGGGGAAATCCGCTCATTTACGTATCCTCTACATCGTACGTCAAATAATTACAAAATTACATAAAAACCTTATATTTCAATAAAATTTTCCAAAATACTAAACCCGCAAAGAATATTTTGAGGAAATCCGCTCATTAACGTATCCTCTACATCGTACGTTAAACAATTACAAAATTACATAAAAGCCCTGTATTTCAATAAAATAATCAAAAATACTAAACCCGCAAAGCAAATTTTGGTGAAATCCGCTCATTTACGTATCCTCCACATCGTACGTCAAATAATTACAAAATTACATAAAAACCCTGTATTGCAATAACATATTCAAAAATACTAAACTCGCAAAACAAATTTTGGGGAAATCCGCTCATTTACGTATCCTCTACATCGTACGTTAAATAATTACAAAATTACATAAAAGCCCTGTATTTCAATAAAATAATCAAAAATACTAAACCCGCAAAGCATATTTTGGGGAAATCCGCTCATTTACGTATCCTCTACATCATACGTTATTCAATTTCTTAATAAATCACAAATCCCACATGGGACCTAAAAGACTAAGAAAAATGTCAAAAATACTAAACCCACATATCATATTTTAAGGAAATCTACTCATTTACGTATCCTCTACATCATACATGAAATAATTACTAATTACACACAAATCCTACATGGGACCTATAAGACTAAGAAAAATATTAAAAATACTAAACCCGCAAAGTATATTTTAAGGAAATCCGCTAATTTACGTATCCTCTACATCATTCGTTAGTCAATTAATAATTACACACAAATCTCACATTGGACCTATAAGAATGAAAAATATCAAAAATACTAAACCTGCAACATACATTCTAAAGAAGTTCGCTCGTTGACGCACCCCTTGCGTCATACGGTCATAGCATAGTCCTTTTAGATGAAATGTGCTAATACATGTCCTGCCTAGGGATAAAAGGTCAAAGGTTAAAACGTAAATAAATAAAAAAGGTACAAAGTCCTCAATTTGGGGAAATTTCTCCTTATCGCATTATTTTCACGTAAAAGATATATATTTAAAATAAAATAAAAAGTACTGACATTTTTTTATGAAGTTCGACCCTTGACACACCCCTTAAATTACATTCTACAATATGTCCTATTCTAGGGACCAAAGGTCAAAAGGACCAAAAACATAATAACAGAGGAGAGGGGAGTTAAAATATTGAATTAAAATAAAATATTCTTGGAGTTAAAGGGGAAAAGGTAATCCTTAACACAAAACAACAGGATGGGAGATATACCTACATTCATTTTACATGCACGAAATCAAATTAAGCCTTAAAATAAGTCCGAAATTTGAAAAAAAATTATTTCTTCATCCATATAAAATAATATGAAAATATCAAACCTAAATGTTTTTTACGAAGTTCGCTTATCGACGCACCTCCTGAGTTTCATTCTACAATATGACCAATTCTAGAGACAAAGATATATTTTTAAAATGACGAATAAAAGCTTGCCATAGATGTTTAGAGTAGGGTGGTAAATAACAGTGTATTGGGGAGTAGCTCCATGAGTGATTACGATATTTAATTATTTAATAAAAAAAATAATCAGCCCCGCAACAGGCCCAAGGGGAAAATACATATTAAGATCTCATGACACTTTACTGAGACTCAGGTGTCTAGTACCAAGGGGATGAGGGATCAAAGGTCAAATGATTAGCCTATAACAGTGGAGGGGATTAGCCCCTCATAGGTTACATCGTGGTAACTATCAAGTTCTCTGGGGGGGGTGGGGTCAAAGGTCAAATAGGAGAATATTGGGGAATTAACTCCATAGAGGATTAATTAAATTTCAAGTAAAGTATCCTAGGGGTCAAATATATCCTTAAACTGATCATAACATGGGAGGGAGGAGTAACTTCATATGTCACGTGACCCTCCGTATGTTCCTAGAAAATACGCCTAAAAATCTCTGGAGAGTGTGGGGTCAGAGGTCAAATAGGAGAATATTGGGGGATAAATTCCATAGGGGATTAAGATTAATTTAAATAAAATATTATTGGGGTCAAAGGTCACCTGATAAGACGATAATAAGGGGGGGGGGGGATTGATCCTGCCCAGGTCAATCTTTTATTTACAGTGGGTCAAAAAAGTATTGGCACACCCCATTTTTTCTGAAAATCTCAATAGGCTTAAAATTTTTTCCATAACTGTTATTCATTTTAAAAGAGTCTCTTGAAAATTGGATTTTTTGAAGCAGTGAATGGTTGGAATTCAAAAGCTGAGTTTCAAGTAATCATAACAAAGTAAATTTTGAAGGTCAAAAAAGTATTGGCACAGTTTGTAAACATTTAGTATTACATAGCTCCAATCAAAACAAACAAATCCTTTTTCTTTCAGCACATTAGATTAGAGGATTGACAATAATACAAAAACAACAAAAGACTCAGTCTTTATTCTACCTTTGCTATATCAACATGGGTGAAACTGGTGAATTTTGTACAAGTTTTAAAAATCAAATAATAAAACTACACTCCAAAGGACTTAGTTACCGAAAAATAGCCAACAGATTGGAAATTAGTTTCAGTACGGTTCGAAATATAATAAAAAAGTTTCGAACGACCGGTTCGGTTTTAAACAAGCCTCGTTCAGGACGACCATCGAAACTTAACGAAAGGGAACAAAGGATCATACACCGGCGTGTTGAGCGAGACCCCACTTCATCAGCCGCCTCAATAGCCGAAGAGGTCGCATCAACGTCCAACACTACCTTCTGTTTACAGACGGTAAGAAATGTCATCCACAAATATAATTATTATGGCAGAGTCCAAAGGAAAAAGCCTTTTATTTCGGAGATAAATCGCAAAAAAAGACTTGAGTTTGCTAAAATTTATGTTAACAAGGACCTAGAATTCTGGAAAGATGTTATTTTTTCAGACGAAAGCAAATTTAATATTTTCGGTTCTGATGGCCGCAAGTACGTTTGGCGAAGACCTAATACTGAGTTTCAAGCGCGACATGTGAGGCCCACTGTAAAACATGGAGGTGGAAGTGTTCTAGTTTGGGGATGCATGTCATGGAATGGTGTAGGTAATTTGACCTTCATTGACGGTATTATGAATGCAGAAAAATATGTTGACATTTTGCGCCATAATTTAAAAAGTAGTGCCGAAAAGCTGGGGATCAAGGATACATTTTTGTTTCAACAAGATAACGACCCCAAGCACACAGCAAATAAAACAAAAGAATGGATGCTGTACAACGTGCCCAGGCAATTGAAAACGCCTCCACAGTCTCCGGATATAAATCCGATAGAACATCTATGGTATTTGTTGGACCTGAATGTAAGAAAAAATAAAATTTCTTCAAAAGCTGTGTTGAAAGAAACTTTGGCTGAGGAATGGCGTAAAATTGGACAAGATGTAACTCAAAATCTTGTTTCATCGATGCCAAGAAGGCTTCAGGCTGTTATAGACGCCAACGGTACGGTAACTAAATATTAGTGGTTCATAAAAAAGCTTAAAGTACATTATAAATCATAAATTAATACATATAATAAAAGTGTGCCAATACTTTTTTGACTGTGAAAAAGTGAATTTTTTAAAGAATTAATCCCTATGTTTTGTAAATTTTCAATTTTTATTTTTCAATTATGTATTTTTCTAAATCTTTTATGAAATAAAAATGTTCAAAAAATAAATTTTTAATCTTTTCTAAATGAAACCACAAAAAATGTTAGTGTGCCAATACTTTTTTGACCCACTGTATAAATAGAAGCTTGTCCTGAACCATGGGTGTTTAAAATGGGGTGGCGACCTGTAGATAGCCCCTCCCTCCAATGACCCTAACTGGTTGCAAGGGAGGCTAACCCAGCAAAAAAAAAAAAAAAAAAAAAAAAAAAAAGGGGGGGGGGATTGTCCACTCATTTTTTAGGGTAGGTTACTAGGTAATTCGCCTGGGTAGGTTATTTTACGGTCACAAGGAAATTTGCCTGGGAAGGTTATGTCATGGTTACGGTGAAATTCGCTAACATCTTAAGGGGCCCCCTGCGGGTTAGGACCTCCTATGCGTCACTAGCTATGAGGTAGGAAATTCGCTGAGATCTCTGGGACCCCCTGCGAGATAGGTAGCTCCTATTAAGCCACAAGCTATAAGGTAGGATATTCGCTCCTCTGTCGTATGACGTCAGAAGCGATAAGGTAGGAAATTCGCTAAGATAGCTTGGACTCCCTGCGGGGTAGGAAGCTCCTTTGACGTCACAAGCTATGAGGTAGGAAATTCGCTAAAACAGCTTGGACCCCTTGCGAGGTAGGTCGCTTATATGTGTCGAGTGTGCTCCAAAATCAAGCCCAGATTCTACAAGCAAGCCGGTCTTCTCATAAAAGCTACTCAGCCTTCTGAAAGATTATGTATGGATTTCAAAGGGCCACTTCCTTCAAGTTCAAGAAACAACTCTCGTGTTCCCGTGTCCGGATCTGTCCACCGCCTCAATCATCTCCAGTCTCAAGCAGCTGTTCGCTGTCTTCGGAATGCCATCTTTCATCCACTCCGACCGCGGATCTTCCTTCATGTCCTCCGAGTTAAAGACGTTCCTCGACTCCTGCGGTACAGCGACAAGTCACTCGACTCCCTACGCCCTCAATACGAAGAACATGTATGCCAGATCCTGGGAGCTCATCTTTCCCGAAGCATTGAACTCCATCAGATCTCTCCTCTGTACCTCCTCGAACGCTACTCCGCATGAACGGATGTTTAAAAACCCGCGCAGCTCGAACCGCGGATCATCAACACCCTCTTGGCTACTAACACCTGGCCCTGTACTCATGAAGCGACCTGTAAGGAACTCCAAGTATTATCCCTTAGTAGAGGAAGTCACCCTTCTCGACGGTAACCACGAGTATGCTCACGTCAGACTGCCCGATGGAAGGGAGACCACCATTTCCACCAGACTCCTGGCACCTGCGCCGACTGAAGTTTTCGAGGAAACCATCGACCATCACCAAGTTCAAGAAGACGTTGATGTTTTCCTACAAGAAGATGAAGCCGCCCCACGAGTCGCTGACTCACTACCTGCATCAGTTGAACCACCCTCCAGTGCACCGGTTCACACATCTCCCGGCCCACGCCAGAACCAAGATCTTCCGCAGAAATCACCGGCTCCAAAGACATCACCAGCCCCACAGACACCATTAGCTCCACAGACACTACCGGCTCAGCAGCTTCGAAGAAGTCCAAACCTAGGAGGGGATGAATGTGATAGATTTGTGACGTCATTTTGTTACTTATCTTTCCATATGTTATTTATATTGTTCTATGCGTAACCCTCTCTATTGTTTACTTTTAGTTAGCTATGTTTGCGCTATCTCAATGTATAATTCTCTCCAATTATGTATCGTTCTAATGTTCAATAAAACCTTTCTTGAGGTCAATTTTACATCACTGGTTTTCCTAGCAAGATAAGATTCCGTCTATTAGCAAGTTGCTCCTGAACCTGAGTTTAAACTCTCCAGAAACTCTAACCTGGTTTGCCACCTGTTAGAGCACCAGTAATCGAGATGATACTTGACCGGTTGATCTTCTCTCCGTCCCAGTAAGTCATCTCCATTTATGGATGATTCGTGTATACCAGGAAATATTGCAGGATGGTGCCAATATCTTGACTCTACGCGTGTTTCTCCACACTCCTGACGTGAACACTCGCTCATTGTTGAGGCCCCGCACAAATTCGCCTAGTATGCCACTTCATTAGTGATCTCATTAAAAAAAAAAATGACCACTTATAAAACTTTTTAATAGCTCTCCCCTCTCTCTTCAATATCCTCATTGAGCCCCTGATCCTCAAGGCAGTGAATTCCGGCGTAAAAGATGGACAAAATGAAAAAATTTCTTCACAAATATGTTTTCTACAAAAATTTATTGGCCGAGCCACAACCTATTATTCTGATTAGTTATTTGTTCTCGCTTATTTCAAGTTAAAATAAATAATATAAATGTTTCTTTATTTAAAAAAAATAAAATAATATATTATCATGGCACTAGCCCTCAATTTGATTTTATATCACATTATTATTTTTATTTATAAATTAACAAAATTCAATTTTACATAACAGTTAGTTAATTACGAACTATATACAAATGTTATAACTATGGACTAGAATGTACAATACCTAATCTAGATATAACAATTAAGTTAAAATCTGAATCGTATAAATGAAATAAAAATTCCAAAATACATTCAGGTGACGAATACATATTATTCCTTATCAACAAATATACTCAACTTGAATAAAAACAATGGAAAGGTAAAAGCGAAACCTATAGCCATTTTGACAAGCCATACATACCTCCTACCTCTGTGCCTTTCATGCACATGAAAGCATTAGAATAACATTCCTGTTTGATATTGTTGTCAGCTGCGTTTCATTTCAGCATTAACTTATTTTCAAGTCTTTTCAATTTTATTGTTGTTTTTTTTTTCATAAGTGGTATGGTACAGTGACCTTATTTCGTGAAAATGTATAATTGCGAACATTGTTAATTTGAGTTAGTTTACCTCCTTGTATGTGTTTATAACTTCAAGGAAAAACATGATTACATTTTTCTAAATTTTCCCTTTATTATTTAGATGACTTTTTAAAATAAGCTTGTAATTATTTATTTATTTTTTATTGAGTTATGCTATTTATTTTATTTTTAATCTGGTAATTAAATTTCTTCCCGAATTTGCCTGTAGTTCCATGCTTGCCTACAATATTTTACCAAATTTTCCCAATTTTGTCCATTTAAATTTTTAATAGTTTCTTCCTTACTGAGAATATATTTTGAAATATAGTACCCATAAATTTAGAGGGAACAGAATATATAGCTAAGAAATGCAATGTGTCTTCCCTTTCATTTAACTTATAAAGAGAACAACTACTTTATTTTATTTATTTATTTCTTTGTGAATGTTGCCATTCAAAAGTAAAAGCATCCCACTAGCCTTTATTATCCATCTTATTTAGATTAGACTTACAGGATTTAAATTATTACTATACTATTACTATTACTATTATTTTTAAAATACTAATGATGTAGAGCCATAATATTTAAAAACATAGGATTTCTTCTATATGTATAAAGTAGGAAGGTGTGTATTGTGGTATGCTTAAGATTGTGTAAATGCAAAATTGTTAATTTGAGTTATTTCACCTCCCTGATATGTGTTTATAACTGAAGAGAAAAACATCTTTCTTCCAAAGAGATCTTGGAGAAAAAGATAGGATTTAAAGAAAATGGATATCGGCATAGACTAATAGAGGAACGTGAACTAAGTAGAAGAATTTATGAGAGTGTCAGATACCTCAAACTGCAACATAGAAACACTAAGGCCTCCAGATAAAAAATTGTTTTCATAGGTAAAACCTTGGAAGAAGCTGAGGAGATTATTGAAAACAAACTGCAAGATAGAAAGACTAAGGCCTCCGGATAAAAAATTGTTTTCATAGGTAAAACCTTGGAAGAAGCTGAGGAGATTATTGAAAACAGACTGCAAGACTCGCAGAATAAAATAAGAAACACTCAAAAACTGTGTATACCAGAAGTTAGAGACACAGAGAATGGGATGGGACCGCATATTTGTCGTCCCATGAAAGTGGACCAGGACAATAATCCATATCTCTAAACGCTTATACCAAAATCTAAGACTGGAACTATAGTAAAATTTCAAAATTTAAAGATAAGATAAATTATTCAAAACTAGATAAATCAAAGTAACTATATCGAATGATTTTTAATGAATTAAAATTTTAACTTAAAAAATACACTGATTGAAAAATAGGCATGACCCTAGTTTTCTCCAGTTGTTGTTGTTGGAATATAATATATTTATTTTTATTGGAAATTTACCTTTTCTTCTTCCGGGTTGGACCGTGTCAAGTTGTTGATAGTTGCCGAGCTTTCGCACATCATGTGATGGCTTCTTCCGGGCTGAGTAGAGAAGAGCTTTTTTTTAAATCCAGGTGGTATATAAATACCATGTTTTATACACCAGGTGGTGTATAATCCCGGCGCAGTCCGGTCCTTGGGCGAAGCCAGTATTATATATCTTGGAAATGTATAGAAATTCACAGGAAAACAATTAATGTTTTCAATTAATTTATACTAATTTTAGAATAAATTTCATGCCTGCAGACAGGAAATAAAAATTTTCAAGGGCCAGTGGGAGACACTTACTTTACATAAAATATAATGATTCTAATTTGAACAATATGAGATTTATAGAAATAATATAAATAAAAATAAATATAATTATTAAAATAAAATTACAAAATAAACAATTGATTATTATTCCTGTCTACTTAAAAGAGTGGGACGATGACTTGAAAAATGTAAAAGACTCAACTTAAACTGTCGAGAGAAGTGATACTAGAGTTATTTGAAAATGTTAAGGAGCAGGTTTATTTAGACCATTTGCCAATTATTACAACGCTGAAGACTCAATACGCCATATTGGTAATATTACCAAAGTTAAATTGGCTAAATCAAAAATCCAAGAGAATTAATTTTATTTATAAAAAGAAAATTTTATTTATATCATTAAAAATAAAGTGGCACTAAATATTTAACCTCAGAAGAAATATTCGACCTTTTAAAAATCATAGGGCATCAAGAAATAAAATGTGTATTGGAAAAAAGAAAAAAGAAGCCCCATGAATGTCAGGTACGGGGAAAAGAATCATTCATTTGCCTTAATAAATAGCTCAGACCATAGCTTAGAGATAGAAAAGTATTTGAACAAATAGAAAATATTTTTTTAAAAAACTATTAACAAGGAAAAAAAAAGATAAGTAAAAAACATTAATAGTAGAACAGTTATTAAATATCAGAGGCACAAAAGAATTTTGGGAAATTATAACGAAATTAAGAAGTAAACCTATTGCATAAAATGAGAAAATATTACTTTAGAAAACAGTTTTTACGCTTCAAAAACACGCTCATTAATGATTTAGATACCCCACTAATCCAATTGTTGCTTAATAAGACACCAGGACCATATAGAACGTCTTAGGCATTCCATAAAAATGCGCCAAAAGAAATTCTTTCTTGAAGAATTACTTGAACAAAGATTTTAGCAAAATATGCAACACTCAAGAAACTTCTGAATGTTTTTAAGAGTCAGCGACTTTCCCATTTCATATATCAGGGATAAAATAATTATCGAGGAATAACTTTTGGTAACACTATTGGCAAATTATTTACTTGTCTACTAAACAGCAGAATAACACATTGGGCTAAATAGAACAAAATCCTTTAGGAGTCACAAATTCTGAATACATGTTACTCTACAGTCGATACAATTTTCAATTTGACCATAAAATTTCACCTATCACTACTCTATTACGACAAAGACCAAATTGTTTTAGTTTTTTAATTATGGTCAAGAAAAAGGCAGTTGAAGGTCTTTTTTTGTCATGAATTTATTTAAGTCTAATTGTTTAGCTCTTAATCAATCCAACATGCTAATGAATCGCACACATATTTGATTTTTTTGCTCCTTATTTATAAGTCATGTTTTCAATTAAATGAGCAAGTCAAAAAAATTCATAAATCGGAGTATGTTTTATCCTTGACTACCAATCATTTTTTAAAATAATCCACTATATGTACAATATATTATTTGTCACCTAAATGATACATCCACAGCACAATTTAAATAATGCTTTTTACTTTTTGAAATTAATTAATTTTAATAATCTTTATTATTTTAAAATTAAATTCTTCCTTTACATCTGTAACGGATAACGAGAGAATGAAAACAAACATTTGCAGGAAACCATTTAATCATTTGCGCTACTTTAGAAATGCTTACTAATCATACTTTGAAGGCATACTTTTCTCATGTGTTTTTTTTTTCTTTACACTATATTTAAATTTCATCCTACTAGATTGGGGCGCCAGGATAACTCAAGGGATCCGTTCGGGTCTCGCGATTCTGGCGCTGCAGGTTCAAATCCTGAGGTAAGCTCTATCGATAGATACATCTTGTTCGGATTATGCATTTTCGGCGTAATGAGAGTGACTGTGTTTTCAATCTTGAGTCACTATTTGTCATTCTTTGTTTTTAAAAAGAAATTCAGTTTCCTCATACCATCTGAAATAATTTCGATAAATCCGAATTTTGGGGAAGGAAGAAGTTAAATAAAGATTGAAAATGAAATATCGATAGTACGTTATTGTTATTATTTTTAACACAAAATTTTTACTAATTTGTTTTTATGATTTAAACTCTATAACTTTTTCGTATAGATCAAAATATGGAAAACTTCTAGAAAATTAAAAACTTTGGCAAATTTAAAAAAATGGGAGGGTTGTGTAATACAAGAGGGAGAACTCGACAAACTGGAGTTTGGCTCTGCTCTGAACACGGAGAAAGAAATGCTGGAGAAAAGATGTGGTCCATCGGTTTGCTGGAGGCTACTCATCTGTGAGAGTAAGCCCCTGTGGGAAAGAGTAATGAGGAGCATTAGATCCCACATATCCAAAAACGCCAAAAATTTTACCAGCTTCCTCAGGGATACCCCAATGTTGGTGCCACGTGAACAAAAGCGAAAAGGATTACTCGGTTTAGCAGTTGATGAATATTTATATTTGAACTTCACATCATTTAATTTTCCACAGATATAAAATATATATATTTTATCAATAAACATATTTATTCATTATTCCTATCTAAATATTTTTCTAGCTACATGAAAACAATTTCTGCACTTGACCCTTCAAGTGCCCCACTCTTACGTGTCCGAATGTACTCAACAGCAGTGATCAAATTCCCGCTCTGCCCGCGGCAGTGTTAATATCGTGCTCCTGAAGATTCCTTTTTTTATACAGAGAAAAAGTGATCAGTTTGTGTTGAAATTTTGCATATATGAGGAGGTTGAGACAGTGATCACGTACGTGAATTTCCAATTGTTTTTCTTCAACAGCCATCGCTGTAGGAGTAAAACAACTTACGGAGTACAGGCCAGTTCCAAGTCAGTTATCAGCTCAGAGGATAAGTACTATCTATAGAGGCGGCTTACCGGATAACGGCCCCATTGTCTGGGGGTCCTATTTAAATCTAAAATAAATTTAAAACTGTTATTTCTTTTTTTTTAATTATATATTTTGATTAGTTAATTACGGGGACATGGAATGAGGGATAGGTTTCACCAGCTCCTATCTGGGGAAAAAATGGGGAAGAGATCCCACCCTGTGAGAACCCCTTTTAACCCCCCGAGAAAGCAGCCTCCGACAAAGAAGACAACACGTTCCAAGAAGACACTTGGGCGAAGTACCTCTGCCACATCTATGCTCGCCGGGCATAGCTCACACACAACCAGCCCCGTCCAGAGTACAACTTCTCTCACTAATACAGCCATGGCAACCGCCTCCGCCGCGGACCTCACACTCGTCTCACCTACAATAAATAACACCGCGTCCATGGACACTGCTCCACCTGCTGAACATGGTGATGAAGAAGAGTCACCATTTGCCACAGTTAACCGTTTTCGCCCTCTTCGGGACCTCCCTCAAGACGATCTCACTACTCCAACAGGCCAGGTTTAGTAGAACACCGCCTATATTCGTGTCTGGATTGGAACAATTCAAACTCTTCCGAGAAAAGCTCGATCAAGAGGTAGAAAGTGATAAATACCACCTAATAAATAGGACGGATTCCACGAAAGTAGTCAGCCATGACCCAGATTCTTATAGAAAAATAATTCAATATCTCGATCGAGTTAAGGCCCAGTACCATACCTACCAAATTTAAGAGAACAGAGCTCTGCGTGTGGTTTTAAGGAACCTGCACTGTAACACACCCACCCCTGACATCAAACAAGAGCTCGATGAATCTGGGTTTAAGGTCCGCCAAGTCGTGAATGTTAGCGCACCCCGAAGAGACACCCAAGGCAGACGATTAGGTGGACTTCAGACCACACCACTCTTTTACGTCGACCTGGATCGTGATGGCAGGACGGAAATAGTATACAACGTCAAATTTATCCTAGGTTGTAAAGTTGTGATAGAAAAACCCGATTTATCAGAAACGCGATTTAACGCTATGTGTCAGGTGCCAAGCACCTATGGGCATACAAAGGCCTTCTGCACATAGCAACTTCGCTGCCTTAAATCCGGGCGACCCCATCTAACCACTGAATGCACTAAACCTCCTGACATACCTTCTACTTGTGCACTGTGCCAGCAAGCTCATCCAGCTAATTACAAAGGCTGCCTCAATTACCTGAAGCTCAAAGCCATGAAGTACCCTGAAGAAGTTCTACAAATACCTCACCCTCAAGTAAAGGCGCCAACTAGATTGTTACTCCAGGCATATCTTATGCGTCTTTCGCCGGTCAACGCAAAACTGACTTATCAGCTTCTACCCAGGCTGGGAACAGGCTGCTCCAGCCGCCTCTCTGTCGATCCTTTCTCTGTCCTCCTCTGGAACGCTAACGGTGTTCGAAATCACATAAACGAACTTACAAGCTTATTACACACAGAGAATATCGACATTGCCCTTATCACAGAGACTCGACTAACTGATCGGAACCGACATTACATAACAGACTACAAGACTTATAGGACAGACCATTCTGACGGCAGAGCACACGATGGAGCTGCAATCCCTGTTGAAAATTCCCTTTCCCACTTCGAACTCTCTCCCCACTCTTCTGACTTCCTTCAAGCTGCCACAATATCCCTGAAAACCTCTTCCTTTAACCTCTCTACTTCAGCGGTATATTGCCCACCAAACAAATCGGCCTCTGCTCGTCATTTTCAATTCCGGTTCGTAAACAAAAAAATTAACCCCCATTCCTCATTAATTAACTTACCTGTTTCACTCTAAATACTAAAACATTACTTCCGCTAAAAAAAAAATAAAATAAACTTTATGCAATCGCACTAGACAATTAAGGTATCCCCTACTTTAATTTGTCAGATTTTTAAAAAAATTTTAAATTCTAAAATTTAAAAAAAAATTTCTTTAATCATAACAAAGATTTAGAAAATATTTCAATTTTTTCTTCCTTAAAACCCCTATTCTATTATATTAATGAACCTATCAAACAGTTTGTAAAAAACGAACCTTAAACGCCATATTTAGTTTCTTTATTTCAATTTCATAAGAATTGCGAACTCAATAGCGTGTACCTACAAAACAAATAGATAAATAGCGTTGATTATATATAAGGAGATTTGAATCACTGTTCCTCCCCAACTCAATATTTTTCTGAAGTGTTACACTACTTCCCAGCCAGAGTGAGCAGTAGTCTGAGTACTAACTCATATAGACAATAGTCTATAACCCTATGTACCGTACACTAAGAAAATTGATTTATTTCTTGTCGAGAAATCTGCTAAAATACATGAAAGTTTTTTGTCAATTATATCAGAAATCTATTGCAACTAAACATTAAAGTTTCCGTGTTGTGTAAAAGCACACAGGCACTAATATAAAGCATTCGCTCAAACACACACACACACACACACACACATATATATATATTTTTTTTTAAATATATATATATTGATTTATACAGTGTTCGTGGGAGGCTTATTGTATTGGGTCGTCCTCTACAGCCAAATCCAGGGGTGGGATAGCCGGTTGCACGGAAGCCATTGATTTGGCTGTAGAGGACGACCCAATTCAGACCCCTTTGATCTGTGTGCCGTCAGCTCATCGATGTCGCCCTGCAGGTCCGGCTTGTGTTAGCAGAGCGAATCCAGGGGCAGGGACTTCATTAGGCCGGCGTATACAAGGCGAACTCTCGTTGACACTGTTGACCGGCCGGCGAAGACATTCTCCATACAAAGGACACCCCTCAGGTGCAGACAAGCTACCAATAGCCGCCATAGGCCTTCCGAACAGCTACCGGCTTGTTGGACTAGAGCACGGGACTTGTAAGTTCGGCTTGAACAGGAGCAAAGCCTTCAGCCCTTATTACTGTCCAACCCCCAAGTGCATAGGATCTATTTCATTTTAATTAAACTTTTGAAACATTACTTCACCAAATAAATAACCTAAGAATTTTCAGTATCACCTAAGATTATTGATTATCAATAAACATTTGTAAACTCCTTGTTATTCCTATTCTCGTTATTATAACTGTTATATAAAAAAATGTATAACGCAATGGGCATAAATGTAATTTAAAATTTTTTATTTCATAAAACATTTAAACATTTACTTAAAAATGTTTAAANAGACAAGTCTGATAAGTTATTAAATTCCCCGCACTAGTGTCGAGAGTCCAACCTCCGAGGCCGACGAATATATCGCTTATGCTCGGAGGAGCTATATTTATAAAATTAAAATTAAAAATAAATTAAGAAGAGTCATTTAAACAGCTTGACAATGTCAGCTCCTCCGAGCGAATTTATTCCCCGATCTTACCTCTTATAAATATAAAATCCAGTAGAAGAGGGTAAATGAAGAATATTCATACTTTATTATGATTATTTTCATATCTGTACAAAACATAAGTAAAAATTTGTTTTTTGAAACGTTTCCAACAGTTTTGGAAATTTAAAATTTTTTTCTGTAATGCAGACGGATAGCTGTAATCAGGAAACGAATGACTGCATTTATCAGTTCAAAGAAACTATATAAGTGAGTACATACTGTTTTTATTTTGAAGTCCTAAATCTTTCTATCTGTCACAATCAAGAGAAGAGAGAGAGAGAGAGAGAGATTAGTGTGGAGCATTGCCTGAAACTCAAAATTTCCTAAAACTAACTGCAAATTAAAGCCAAAACGAATATTCAATACCTGATAATAATAAATAAATAACTTAGAAAATGTTGCGTGCGGAGGCTGAACCTGGGGTAGAAATCCTCATACACTAAATAAAATGCCGGGTCTGGTTGGAGTAATGTATGCAATAGTGAATTTGCCAAAATTGATTGTGGCTTCTGTATTAGCACTACAATAATATTGTTATAGCATAAATCAAAAGTTTATAAATTATTTGCAAAATGTTAATAAAAAAAGGAAGCAAGAAAAATGTTGATGATTCATTAAATAAGAACAAAATTTATAGGTTTACAATGAGAATGGTTTATTAGCATTAGTTTAACAAATAGCAAAATATCGTATTTAAGGGAATTACAAAAGAATAATAAAATTAATCCAAACGACAGTCTTATGTCTTATTCGAAAATATCAAAATAAACAAATTAGAACTCAAATCTTACGATAGAACTTACGGATTAGAAATCTGGGGTGCCGCCAAGCCTTCCAACATCCAAAGAATCCAGTCCATCCAATCCAAAACCCTGAGAATAATTGCAAATGCTCCCTATTATGTATCCAATTCATCCCTTCACCACGATCTTAATATCCCTTTTATTCAGAATCGAATTTCTTCCCGCTTCAGCCTTTTCCACAGTAAACTGCCATACCATCCTAATCTACTAGCACAGACCATGTCTTCCAACTCCAAACCCTACGACCCTCCCCGTCGACTCAAACGAAGATGGCCCCGCGACCTCCTGGGGACATAGACTGTAAATAATTTGAGTGTGATGTCATTGCTCCCCTTCTCTCCTCGTGTGATTGACATTGAATGTCATTTTTACTTCATTGTGATCAAATTACGAAATGTTTTTATTTAACAGAATTTAATAAATAAATAAAACTATAATAATATT
>KZ807440.1:463961-477576 GCA_000696205.2 Oncopeltus fasciatus
TGTGTGTGTGTGTGTGTGTGTGTGTGTGTGTGTGTGTGTGTGTGTGTGTGTGTGTGTGTGTGTGTGTGTGTGTGTGTGTGTGTGTGTGTGTGTGTGTGTGTGTGTGTGTGTGTGTGTGTGTGTGTGTGTGTGTGTGTGTGTGTGTGTGTGTGTGTGTGTGTGTGTGTGTGTGTGTGTGTGTGTGTGTGTGTGTGTGTGTGTGTGTGTGTGTGTGTGTGTGTGTGTGTGTGTGTGTGTGTGTGTGTGTGTGTGTGTGTGTGTGTGTGTGTGTGTGTGTGTGTGTGTGTGTGTGTGTGTGTGTGTGTGTGTGTGTGTGTGTGTGTGTGTGTGTGTGTGTGTGTGTGTGTGTGTGTGTGTGTGTGTGTGTGTGTGTGTGTGTGTGTGTGTGTGTGTGTGTGTGTGTGTGTGTGTGTGTGTGTGTGTGTGTGTGTGTGTGTGTGTGTGTGTGTGTGTGTGTGTGTGTGTGTGTGTGTGTGTGTGTGTGTGTGTGTGTGTGTGTGTGTGTGTGTGTGTGTGTGTGTGTGTGTGTGTGTGTGTGTGTGTGTGTGTGTGTGTGTGTGTGTGTGTGTGTGTGTGTGTGTGTGTGTGTGTGTGTGTGTGTGTGTGTGTGTGTGTGTGTGTGTGTGTGTGTGTGTGTGTGTGTGTGTGTGTGTGTGTGTGTGTGTGTGTGTGTGTGTGTGTGTGTGTGTGTGTGTGTGTGTGTGTGTGTGTGTGTGTGTGTGTGTGTGTGTGTGTGTGTGTGTGTGTGTGTGTGTGTGTGTGTGTGTGTGTGTGTGTGTGTGTGTGTGTGTGTGTGTGTGTGTGTGTGTGTGTGTGTGTGTGTGTGTGTGTGTGTGTGTGTGTGTGTGTGTGTGTGTGTGTGTGTGTGTGTGTGTGTGTGTGTGTGTGTGTGTGTGTGTGTGTGTGTGTGTGTGTGTGTGTGTGTGTGTGTGTGTGTGTGTGTGTGTGTGTGTGTGTGTGTGTGTGTGTGTGTGTGTGTGTGTGTGTGTGTGTGTGTGTGTGTGTGTGTGTGTGTGTGTGTGTGTGTGTGTGTGTGTGTGTGTGTGTGTGTGTGTGTGTGTGTGTGTGTGTGTGTGTGTGTGTGTGTGTGTGTGTGTGTGTGTGTGTGTGTGTGTGTGTGTGTGTGTGTGTGTGTGTGTGTGTGTGTGTGTGTGTGTGTGTGTGTGTGTGTGTGTGTGTGTGTGTGTGTGTGTGTGTGTGTGTGTGTGTGTGTGTGTGTGTGTGTGTGTGTGTGTGTGTGTGTGTGTGTGTGTGTGTGTGTGTGTGTGTGTGTGTGTGTGTGTGTGTGTGTGTGTGTGTGTGTGTGTGTGTGTGTGTGTGTGTGTGTGTGTGTGTGTGTGTGTGTGTGTGTGTGTGTGTGTGTGTGTGTGTGTGTGTGTGTGTGTGTGTGTGTGTGTGTGTGTGTGTGTGTGTGTGTGTGTGTGTGTGTGTGTGTGTGTGTGTGTGTGTGTGTGTGTGTGTGTGTGTGTGTGTGTGTGTGTGTGTGTGTGTGTGTGTGTGTGTGTGTGTGTGTGTGTGTGTGTGTGTGTGTGTGTGTGTGTGTGTGTGTGTGTGTGTGTGTGTGTGTGTGTGTGTGTGTGTGTGTGTGTGTGTGTGTGTGTGTGTGTGTGTGTGTGTGTGTGTGTGTGTGTGTGTGTGTGTGTGTGTGTGTGTGTGTGTGTGTGTGTGTGTGTGTGTGTGTGTGTGTGTGTGTGTGTGTGTGTGTGTGTGTGTGTGTGTGTGTGTGTGTGTGTGTGTGTGTGTGTGTGTGTGTGTGTGTGTGTGTGTGTGTGTGTGTGTGTGTGTGTGTGTGTGTGTGTGTGTGTGTGTGTGTGTGTGTGTGTGTGTGTGTGTGTGTGTGTGTGTGTGTGTGTGTGTGTGTGTGTGTGTGTGTGTGTGTGTGTGTGTGTGTGTGTGTGTGTGTGTGTGTGTGTGTGTGTGTGTGTGTGTGTGTGTGTGTGTGTGTGTGTGTGTGTGTGTGTGTGTGTGTGTGTGTGTGTGTGTGTGTGTGTGTGTGTGTGTGTGTGTGTGTGTGTGTGTGTGTGTGTGTGTGTGTGTGTGTGTGTGTGTGTGTGTGTGTGTGTGTGTGTGTGTGTGTGTGTGTGTGTGTGTGTGTGTGTGTGTGTGTGTGTGTGTGTGTGTGTGTGTGTGTGTGTGTGTGTGTGTGTGTGTGTGTGTGTGTGTGTGTGTGTGTGTGTGTGTGTGTGTGTGTGTGTGTGTGTGTGTGTGTGTGTGTGTGTGTGTGTGTGTGTGTGTGTGTGTGTGTGTGTGTGTGTGTGTGTGTGTGTGTGTGTGTGTGTGTGTGTGTGTGTGTGTGTGTGTGTGTGTGTGTGTGTGTGTGTGTGTGTGTGTGTGTGTGTGTGTGTGTGTGTGTGTGTGTGTGTGTGTGTGTGTGTGTGTGTGTGTGTGTGTGTGTGTGTGTGTGTGTGTGTGTGTGTGTGTGTGTGTGTGTGTGTGTGTGTGTGTGTGTGTGTGTGTGTGTGTGTGTGTGTGTGTGTGTGTGTGTGTGTGTGTGTGTGTGTGTGTGTGTGTGTGTGTGTGTGTGTGTGTGTGTGTGTGTGTGTGTGTGTGTGTGTGTGTGTGTGTGTGTGTGTGTGTGTGTGTGTGTGTGTGTGTGTGTGTGTGTGTGTGTGTGTGTGTGTGTGTGTGTGTGTGTGTGTGTGTGTGTGTGTGTGTGTGTGTGTGTGTGTGTGTGTGTGTGTGTGTGTGTGTGTGTGTGTGTGTGTGTGTGTGTGTGTGTGTGTGTGTGTGTGTGTGTGTGTGTGTGTGTGTGTGTGTGTGTGTGTGTGTGTGTGTGTGTGTGTGTGTGTGTGTGTGTGTGTGTGTGTGTGTGTGTGTGTGTGTGTGTGTGTGTGTGTGTGTGTGTGTGTGTGTGTGTGTGTGTGTGTGTGTGTGTGTGTGTGTGTGTGTGTGTGTGTGTGTGTGTGTGTGTGTGTGTGTGTGTGTGTGTGTGTGTGTGTGTGTGTGTGTGTGTGTGTGTGTGTGTGTGTGTGTGTGTGTGTGTGTGTGTGTGTGTGTGTGTGTGTGTGTGTGTGTGTGTGTGTGTGTGTGTGTGTGTGTGTGTGTGTGTGTGTGTGTGTGTGTGTGTGTGTGTGTGTGTGTGTGTGTGTGTGTGTGTGTGTGTGTGTGTGTGTGTGTGTGTGTGTGTGTGTGTGTGTGTGTGTGTGTGTGTGTGTGTGTGTGTGTGTGTGTGTGTGTGTGTGTGTGTGTGTGTGTGTGTGTGTGTGTGTGTGTGTGTGTGTGTGTGTGTGTGTGTGTGTGTGTGTGTGTGTGCGTGTGCGTGCGAGCGAGCGAGCGAGCGTGTGTGTGTGTTCACTACACTCTTTCTCCTAAGTATTCCTAATGTCATATCTTATTAATTAACAATAAAACAAATAAATGGTCATCGCTGTGCAGGGAGAAGGATAGATTGGGATGGAATTGGAGTTTACTATGAAAGAGTTTGAAGCGGGTGGAGATAAGGTCTTTGACAAAAGGAATATTAAAGTCATGATGAAGGGTAGAGTTGGACACATAATATGGAGCGATAGCAATTATTCTGAGAATTTTGGACTGAAAGGATTGTATTCGTTGGATATTGGAAGGCTTAGCGGCACCCCATAGTTCTGCACCGTAGGTCTAGATTGGTCGTATTATGGTCTTGTAGAGGGTCAGTTTATTTTCTAAAGTAAGGTGAGAGCGCCTATTTATAAGTCTGTATAAGAGTCCATGGCGTCTGTTGAGTTCTTGTCGCTTGATTTTAGTAAGTTCATTCCAGTTGAGTTGTGAGTCAAGGTGGAACCCTAGGTATCGGACTGAATCAGAGAAAGGTATAGGTATGTTATTGTATGTAACATTATCAGGTGAATTTACCATTTCATCTTCCGGGTTGGACCGAGTCAAATTGTTCTTATTTGCCGAGCTTTCGCACATCATGTGATGGCTTCTTCAGGGCTGAAGAAGCCATCACATGATGTGCGAAAGCTCGGCAAATAAGAACAGTTTTGACTCGGTCCAACCCGGAAGATGAAATGGTAAATACATCTGACGACCGACGAAGCCTACGTGAACATTATCAGGTGAATCTTTTCTAAGTTGAAAATTTACTTGGCGCATTTGGACTCATTAATTTTAATTCTCCATTTACTGCACTTCTGCTGAATAGCATCAAGGTGGTTTTGTAAATTGTTAGAAGCGGTTTTGGAATCAGGGTGAGAGGAGAGAATCGCTTTGTCATCTGCAAAGAGGGCTAAAAGAGAATTAGGATGAGTAGGGATGTCTGCAGTATAAAGGATAAAAGGATGGGTCCAAGCACACTGCCCTGTGGAACACCCGCTTTCACAGGGTAGTGTTCGGAGTAATCTGATCCTTGCCGGACCCTAAAGAAACGGTTAGAAAGATAAGATTTGAGAATTAGGTAGACGGTACTTGGAAATATGGATTTGAGCTTATATAATATTCCAGAATGCCATACTCGGTCAAATGCTTGAGTGACATCTAAGAATGCACTAGGACAAAATTATTTTCGCTCGAGGGAAGAGGAAATAAAGTCTACAACGCGAAACACCTGCTGGAAGGTACAATGATGGGATCGGAAGTCAGTTCGTTGATTAGGAAGAATATTTAAGGAAGTTATAATAGGTTTTAAAAAGAGAGTTTGTTGACCGTAGATATTATTCTAAGATGATTTTTGTTGGGGTTCGGTCGAGGTAGATCCAAAAAAACACAAATAAAAAAAATGTATTTTTTTTTTTTAATGAAGGATTATCTGCCAACGTTTCGGCTTACATTGTAAGCCATCTTCAGGGCTGTAGAAATACAATGTCATGAGAATACAGTAATATTTGAAATTAGTATAATAGAAAATTATAATATAATGTATGAAAGTAGAAAACTGTGTAGGACAATTAAAAGTTTATGAAAACAATATTGAAAAATAACCAATTTGAAAAAAAAAACATGCAAACAAACAACTTATTGACAAGAAAAAATAAAAAAAATTGAAATATCATTAAAGCAGTAATTTGCCACACCTACCTATCATGAAGATGAGAGAGGACGTCCTGTCCCTAAGTTCACATTTCCATGACTGAACATTATGAATTTGTTTTGAGTTATGAAATAGAAAGGGGAGTGGGGGTAGCAGGTACAAGGCAGGCGGAAGGTGTAAATGGAAAGCGGCCTGTTGCAAGAGAGGGCAATAAAAGGACAAAGGAAAAAAAGGGAAGGGTATTATTGGGAATAAGTGACTTTGGAACTGAGAAAAATGTTTTGACAGGTTTATTGAGACGAAGGGTTGTTGGTTTTTAAAATGTTAAAAATGTTAGAATAAGTTGAGGAAATTTGTTCTATGTCTGTTCTGTCGTTAACTGGATAATGTTGTAAGTTGATGTGAACGGTTTCAGACAAAAGACGTTTGTGTTGGTAGGGTTCAGTGGAAAGAATGGTTAAGCTGTCGAAGTCAAATGTGTGTGCTTCATGAAAAACATGTTTGGTGAGGGCAGTTTTTATTAGTTTATTCTTGATGTCATTTTTATGGTTATTAATTCTGCGGGAAATCGGGTTTTTTGTTTGTCCAATGTAAGAGCCTTGGCAATGTGGTGTGGAACAGGGAATTTTATAGACGACATTAGTTCTGTTAGGAAGGGGGATGGGGTCTTTGAGGATGGTGTAAATAGATTTTAACTTGTTATTGGTGGAAAAAGAAAGCTTGAGGTTGGGAAAAGTTTTTTTGAGGGATTTCTTAATATTTTCAGACAGATTTGGAATATAAGGAAGAGAACGGAAAACAAGGTCGTTATTTTGGGGGAGGGGGATAGTTGGAGAAGAGGAAATGAAAAATTCTTTAAAAAGTTTTTTAATGGTGTGGGTAGGGAAACCATTGGACAGGAGGATGTCAGTAACACGTTTTATATTTTTTCTGTGGAAAGTCTTGTTAGAGAGTGTTAGTGCTCTGTAGATGAGGTTTTTGGCCACATTAATTTTTTGATGATAAGGGTGAGATGAGTTAAAATGGAGGAGACGACCTGAGTAAGTATGTTTAGTATACCAGTCAGTGGAGATGGAACCATTGGTGTTACGGATGATGAGGGTGTCAAGAAAAGGAAGTTGATAATCAGATTCCTTTTCTATGGTAAATTTCAGTCGAGGGTGGTATGAATTAAATGCAGTAAGGATTTGGGGGATTTTTTCGGGATTGAGGATGAGAAAAAGGTCGTCAACATATTTTTTGAGGAAGAAAATGTCATTGTGAAACGGGGGAAGGATAGAGTCGAGGTATTTAATTGTCCTACACAGTTTTCTACTTTCTCACATTATATTATAATTTTCTATTATACTAATTTCAAATATTACTGTATTCTCATGACATTGTATTTTTACAGCCCTGAAGATGGCTTACAATGTAAGCCGAAACGTTGGCAGATAATCCTTCATTAAAAAAAATACATTTTTTTATTTGTGTTTTTTTGGATCTACCTCGACCGAACCCCAACAAAAATCATCTTAGTATAATAGGTTTTATTCGTTTTAAAAGAACTTTCTCAAATACCGAAGCAAGTAAAGAAAGAAGGCTAATCGGTCGATAGGATAATGTGTTAGAAGAAGGTTCACCGGGTTTGGGAAATAGGATAATTTCGGAAAATTTCCAGAGAAGTGGAAAATGGGTGGTTCGAAAGACACAATTATAGTAAGTGAGGAAAACAATTGCCTTTTGGGGTAGATTTCGAAGTATTAGACCGGTGATAAGGTCATAGCCGGGTGCTTTGCTCATAGGTAGATGGTTAATAATGTACTTCATCACAGAAGGTGTCACTACTTTAATCGGTAATGACATTGGTAATGGTATATCCAGTGACTCCTCAACCTCCGCGTTATTGGACAAGTTGTCGGGATCTGGATGAGTAGTGAATGTTTGCTTTAGATGCTGGGCAAACATTTGGGCCTTGTCTTTTGTCGGAAGAGGCTCAGGAATCATCTTCTCGACGTAAGGGGGCAGAAGGTTCATGATTCTTCAGAATTCTGCGAGTAACAGTCCAGAAGGATTTTTCTCCTTTTGAGAGGCTAGACAAGTAGGCATTAAATGCCTTATTTCGCAAAGCACCTAGTTTTTGTTTTTCGAGACGAGATAGCTGGTTGAACTCCCTACAATCTGAGGGATGTCTGCATCTCTGGAACAGAGCTCGAGATTGACGCTTAGCTTGTATGAGGTTTTTAATGTAATCAGGGAGGGATTGAGCTGAATTTACAGTGTAGCAGGTTCTGGTGGGTTTAAGCTAGCCCTCCAAAGACATTGCTGAATCTATATAGTAAAGAATTGGACAGCATCATCCAGCTCTTCAGAGGTTTCTAAGGAGATTCCAAGGTCAAGTGACTCTTCTAGGAGAGTTCTATAAAGTGGCCAGTCAATGGGACCACTTAATAAGGTTGGTGGCAATTGTCTAGAGATAGGTGTGAGAGACAGTGTAAGGAGGACAGGGTTGTGGTCAGAGGAAAGTTAATTTAATGTTTTTACAGATTGATGTTGGTAATAAGATTTTTACATGTGAAAAAATCTAGGATATCAGGAAGACGGTTTACATCGGTGGGCCAATAGGTGGGAGAGAACGGACTTAGAGTGGAGAGATTGTAAGAGGAGATAGCATTATACAGAGCACGGCCACGGGAGTTGGTCGTTCTCGTGCCCCAGTGCAGATGTTTCGCGTTATAATCCCCGCCAGAGAGGAAACGGGAATCCAAGGATTTAATATGTTCTTGGAGTTGGCCTGAGGTGATAGATTTGTTAGGAGGGCAACATACTGCAGAAAAAGTAATTGGTGAAGTGAAAGTATTGATGGACACTGAAGTGGATTGGAACGAGTCTCTAGGAGTGGAAGGTATTAAATTATGAGTATGGGAAGTGCGAATGAAGAGCGCAGTTCCACCATGAACTTCGCTTCAGTTCGGTAAGTCTTATAGCCTGGTATGTTGACTTTTTTTTAAATTTTTTGTTACTCGTGTTTCAGTAAGAAAGAGTACGTCTATACATTTGTCTTCCAGAGTTAGTTTGAGTTCGTGTGTATGTGCTTGAATGCCGTTAGCATTCCAGAGGAGGACAGAAAAGGATCTAGGAGAGAAGGAGTTCATTTACTGTCAGACAAGGAAGTCATATTAGAGACTACCGTTGACAATAGGTATAGGAGAGGAGTGATGAGGAATTCCGAGAAAAATGAGTGGAGCATGGATTGGAAACCATTAGATATTGACGGTGGACGAACATGAGAGATGCAGGTCGCTCTCTCCTGGGAGGCTGGTTTTTTTTTTTGTTTTTTTTTACTTTATTGAAAAATTGTCAATACAATAGTATTTTTACAATTTTTTATTATTATGTACAATATGATCTGTAGGAGAAAAAAAAAAAAAGCCCAGTGGCAAAACTCCATTGGCTTGAATTAAAAATTCTATATACATATGAGTAACAAAATACAATTATAACTGGCTATATCTTATAAAAGATCACGTGGCCACATACGCTTTAGACGTCGTGGAGGATTGGTTGGGATAGTAAAGGAAGAGAGGGCTGAGATGTAGGGATTAGGGTGACCATGGAGGCGGGAATGGAAGGATTGATAGCGCTTTTGGATGAGGAAAGAAACAAAAGGAATATCAAGGTCATGATGGATTGTTCGGTTGGAAACATAGTAGGGAGCATTGACTATTTTCCGGAGTATGACGGATTGTAGGGATTGTAGCCTTTTAATATGCGAGGATTTGGCACTCCCCCAGACTTCTATGCCATATGTCCATGTTGGTTGGAGTATTGCTGTATATAAAAGTCTTTTGTTTTGTAATGATAGTTTTGAGCATTTGTCTGTCAATCGTGAAAGTAATCGGTATCGTCTGTTAGTTTCTTGTCGTTTTGCTGTAATATGTGGGCCCCAGGTGAGTCTTTTGTCCAGTATTATTCCAAGGTAAGGGGCTTGGGATTTTTGAGGGATAATTTGGTTATTAAGGGTAACTGTTGGACAGGTTGAGTGACGAAGGGTGAAAGTTACTTGGCTTGATTTGGTAGGATTGACTTTAATCCTCCACTTTGTGAGCCATGGCTCCAAGAGACCTAGGTGCTCTTGGATGGAGAGGGAGGTGAGGTCAGGAATGGAATTGGATGATAGAATGGCTGTATCATCAGCAAAGGTGAAGAGGGTTGTGAGGGGATGTGTGGGCATGTCTGCTGTGTAGGCAAGGAAAAGGATGGGACTGAGTATTCCTCCCTGGGGGACACCAGCATCTTGAGGAAAGGCAGAGGACAAAGAGGTATTGAAGGATATTGAAAAGAAGCGATTGGAGAGGTAGGATTTTATAATGAGGTAGTAATTGGAGGGAAGGACTGTCTTGAGTTTAAAAAGTAGGCCCGGGTGCCAAACCCGGTCAAAGGCCTGGGCCACATCTAAGAAGACACCCGAACAATACTCCTTTCGCTCTAAGGATGCTGAGATGTGGTCAACAATTCGGTGGCATTGTTGTACAGTGGAGTGGTTGTTGCGGAAACCGAATTGGTGAGGAGGGAGGATTGGCTCTAGGATAGGATGGAGGCGAGTGAGTAGGAGCTTTTCTAGGACTTTTCCCATGACTGGGAGAAGAGAGATGGGACGGTAGGAAGTGGGAGAATGGAGAGGTTTGCCCTTTTTGTGTATCATCTTGATAGTAGCAAACTTCCAAAGGATGGGAAAGTAGGTTGTTCTGAGGACTGCATTATATATATAGGTTAGGAGTAGGATAGCTTTTCTGGGAAGGCGTTTAAGGATTTCGGATGTGATAAGGTCAAAACCAGGAGCTTTGCGAGAGGGGAGTTTCTGGATAGATTTTAGGACTTCCTTTGGGTGGAAAGCAGGAGGTGGAGGTGAAAGGGGGAGAGGGATGTCTAGTTGTTTACTGACAAAAGAACAGTGGAGAGAATCAAAAATGTTGTCATGGGGTTTGAATACGGATGAGAGGTACTCAGCAAATGTGTTGGCTATTTCTTCATCATTTTTTGCCCATGAACCGTTTTCACGACGAAGGGGATGTAGAGGATTAGGATAGGAGAGGATACGTTTTGTTGCTGTCCAAAGAGATTTGTCGTCTGTCGTCAATTTTTTAGTGTAATCAGCAAAGTTGTCATTACGGTACTTTCTGAGTTCGTCTTGTAGTTGTTTTGTTAGGTAGTTAAGTCGAGTTTTGTCAGAGGGGTATCTAGTTCGCTGCCATGTCCTTAAAGCTTTCCGTTTTTCTAGTCTTATATGTTGTATGTGAGTAGGTAGAGTGGTATTGCTTGGTTTTCTTCTCGAGTCTTGGGGGATTGTTGAAGTCCAGATAGCAGTTTGTATGTCAGTTGTCAACTTATTTACTGCACTGTCAATGTCTTGGTTTAATTTTAGAGGTGTATTAAGATTAAGGGAGGATTCAAGGTATGTGTGAAAGGAGTCCCAATCAACTGGACCTTGGATTAGGCGAGGAAGGCGTTCTGCTTGGTAAGGGTTGGTATCAGTGTTTAAGGAGAGGATTACAGGACTATGATCGGAGGAGAGATCTAGTAGGTTGGTGACGTGGGAGAGGATGTGGTTGAGGCCTGATGAGATGAAATAATCAAGCACATCAGGTTGTTTGGATCGGGATGTAGGCCAGTAGGTAGGTTTGCGGGGAGATAGGATTTTGTATCGTGATGAGTCAATAACTGCCCTGAAGACATTACCTCTTGTATTTGAGGTCCTGCAGCCAAACTGTGGATGTTTGGCATTAAAATCTCCTCCAGCGATGAAGCGAGGTCCTAGAGAGTGAAGGAAGGATTTTAGGAGTTCAGGAGAAATTGACTGGTTAGGAGGACAGTAGACTGAGGATACTGTGATGGGATATTGACATGGGGATTGGAGGGTGACTGTGGTGGACTGCAGACAGGCTATGGATGTAGGATTTGGTTCAGGATAGTGGTTGATAGAGGATTTTATTAGGATGGCAGTGCCCCCATGGGAAGTGCCGTCTGGGTGGTCAGTCCTGTATATCTTGTAATCAGCTAAGTGGAACGTATGTTTGCTTGTCAAGTGAGTTTCTGTCAGGAGAGCAATGTCTACGTTTTGTTCGTTCAGTACTAAGTTCAGTTCGTTTCTGTGTCTTAGAAGTCCATTTGTATTCCACAGGAGGATTTTTAGAGGATAATCTGGAATTAGGGAATTCATGGTTGGGGTTGAGGCAGGTTTGAAGTGATGGCACCAATGAGAAGTGTGAGAGGACTGATGAGGGACTGGAGCTGTAGCATGACTTGATTGAGTTGGTTGAGGGAGGTGGTAAGGGCTGTGATCAGATCTTGGGATGCAGGAATGGGTGGAGGGATGTAGGTAGGCATGGTTTGGCGGTGGGTGGATGTGGTTGGCTGGGGTTTGGTGGGTGGATGTCTAACAGCCGTGACATATGTGACGCTTGGGTTTGTTTTCCCTGGTGGCAGTGATGGAAATTCAGTTTCTATCGTAGATCCCTGAATTTTTCCAGCAGTGGTTGGTGCAGCATGGTGCTGTGGTAGATGAGTGTTGATGCGGGAAGGTCTGGTGGAGGACTGGACAATATCTGACTGACCAATGAGCCGCTGAGTCGTCCTGACTGAGCGCTGGCCACTCCTGCTTCTTGACCTAGTTTTGTTTATTAGTTCCTGGTACACTCTGCAGCCCCTGTAGTTGGCTGGGTGAGCCTCCTTGCAGTGTACGCAGGTAGCTGGCGTGTCCCTTGTCTTGTTGCATAGGCTTGTAGCGTGGGCTCCAGCACACTTGACGCATCTGGGATTTAAATTACAAAATTTTTGGGTGTGGGCATAACCTTGGCATCTTGTACATTGGGGTATTTCTTCTCTTTTATGAGGTTCTTCTATTTTCACTGCAGCATAAAGGAGTGTTTTTATTGAGAATATGTCCTTGTTATTTAAAGCAGGCTTTAAATTAACAAAGAACAGTGGTAGCGGTTTTTTTGTATTTTTCTGCAGAATGTTACAAGCATCGAGAACAGTGAATCCTAGCTGGTCAAGTCCCTCCTTAATGAGAGCGATCGGTGTGGAGGGGTGAAGATGACGAATCACCACAGTGTATGGTTTTTCCTCCTTAAATTGATAAGTATAATATTCTGTCTGGCTTGATTGTAGATGTCTCACTATTTCGCGGTATTTTTCTGGATTTATTGCTTGAATGGAGATGTGATCAGAGTGGGCGCGACATTTGAAAGACTCACTTCCTACCTTGCTAGAGAGTTCCTGACAGAATTTTATATAATTGTTTGTATTTTTTATGTTTATGGTGGGTGGCTTAGGTTGGGCGATGGTTAACTCTTGTTCCTCTTCTACTGTTTGTGTATCATTGTCTTGAGGGGCTATGAGGTTAAAGGGATTTGGATCAACAAAATCCGGCTGATAATTGACTGGAGGGGGGCGCCTGTAGGTGTTGTTTGATGATGTGTGTGACAGGTTATCTGTTGACATGGATGACTCATCAGCGACTTTTTTTTTCTCAGGGGAAGATGACGGTGATATTTCGTCATACGTCCTTTTTCCAGAGTCTTGAGTGTCGGGCTGGTGTTTTTTAGGAGACCCTCTTGAACCACGGGACCTCGTCATTTTAATTTTTTTTTTATTTTTTATTATTATTTATTTTTTTTAAATAATAAACCATCGAGCGTATGTAACAGTAGCGAAATAGCTCTGTTGTATTACGCGGCGGTATACGCTCAGCTGAGAGGAAGAGAGCTGCCTCAAGCAGTGACAGAGAGAGAATGACAGCTGTCACAGATAAGGGAGTCAGCTGTTATACGGCGGGCAACCGGCCGGCCGGCCGAAACTTGTTGCCTTCTCACCAGATTAGGACAGTTCCGAGTCCTATTTCACTTATAAAACAAGTATAAATGTACTCACTATTTGCGCGAGTTTTAGTTCCTCGGTTCGAAAAGACGCAATCGAGGTCTAGGTGAGCACTTCTGCACTTTTTCACTTTCACGTAAGGTTTATAACTGTTATTATAGGTTTTAAAAAGGACGGAGACATAGAGACGTGTTGTCACGATGGCTGCCGGCGCCAGAATCGGGAGGCTGGTTTTGAAGTAGATGTTCTTCTTGTTTGGGCTGGTAGGTCTCCTTTGCATAAGAGTAACCTGATTCGACTTTTCTGGTTGGGGGTGGTGGGGGTCTTCGAGCTATGTGCTGGGTCCTGCTGTTTGGTGGGCTGGATCCGCTGCTACAAAGCTTTGTAGATCTAGCAGCCTTTATAATTGGCGGGATGGTTTTTCTGACAAAGGACGCAGACAGCAGGTGTACTGCAAGACTTGTGACAGTCCCCCGTGAGATGTGTCTCTCCTCATTTGACACACTGGGCACCATACTCACAATATTTTTTAGTGTGACCGTATTCCTGGCATTTGTGGCTCTGAACTATGTCTCTTCGAGGGAGGGGCTTCTCCACTCGTATTCTGCAATGGCAAAGAGAGGTTATATTGTAAATTACAAAGAACAAGGGCAACGGAGACTTTATATGACCGTCATTACCAGGTCTGCTTGATGTTATGTTAATGGCATTTCTGACCTGGAAGCCAAGTTCAGTGAGCTCCTCTTTGATATAATCAGGAGAGGTTGAGTGGTGGAGGTGACGGACGACGACCCTGACAGCACGCTCTTC
>KZ807441.1:11308-23116 GCA_000696205.2 Oncopeltus fasciatus
TTTATAATAATTTAAAGATAAAAAAAAAGTTTTTCTTTTTTCAAAAATAACATAAGAAGACAAATTTTCTCTAAGAAAATTTATTGAGTGAAATGCAACTTTTAGATTATTAACTTTATTTATTATAAGTTAATTATTGCCAAAAAAAAGTTATTTTCTGCAATTATATTTAAAATAGTTTCACTTGATACAATGTTCTCCTTTCATTTATCTGACTGAAGAATTGTCTCAGATGGTTCTAGAGAATACAATTAAGCATTATATTAGTGGTGTGAGCCTTTTCATAGCCCACATTTAAGTGGTGCTTATTTCAATGTGAAGTAACTCTACCTTCATCTGATTTTTCATAAGAGATCATAATACAAATCAATAGAATTAGTTTAATAATTTAACAAAAATGTACATGTATGTATGTGAACTTATAAAGTCCAGCCTGAGTTCTACTTATTGATTCAGTTTAATTTCGTAGAACTAATTGTGCAAGAAACTTCGAGAAAACACTCAGAGAAATGAACAATTAGCAAAATTATCAATTTACTTCTCCATGGCTCTATTTATATGATGTGCCATTCGTGAAATACTGAGCTCCATTTATGCATGTTATCTCCATTTGAGTAATGAGTGGTGGAGGAATACCATTAGACTATCAGAATATTGCTCGATAAGCCGGCTAGGCGTATACGGGGCATATATATACCCCCGATCCATGTTTGTATACGAGCGTATTACTGTCCAGATAACGACTGCCTGCAACTTGGCTCACAAATTTCCCTAGATTAGAGGTCGGGGGCCGGCTTTGCTTGACCCCATTCCGCCAGTGCCATCTGAGGGAAGTACTGGCTAAATGACATTTCCTTCTAGTCCGCTTGGAGACCACATTAACTATTTGTCAGCTAGATGTGATCATCACTCAATTCACCATCATATACACTTTTACAGCCTTTGTAAGCTTACCTATAAGCTAAGAGTAAACTTTAACTTATACGTTCTCCTATATTATTCTATTATATACATATAATTAGAAATATGAAGGCCGTATTTTAGAATCGATGAAAATTTGATAAGATTTGTCCTTTAATTTGATTTAAGTATAGAAAATGTAAAATATCATTTAATTCGATGAGAGAAGCACACATTTGCCGAAGCTCTCATTGGCCATGCTCAGCCAGCGACGAACAGAAAGTGTGTCAGTGATCCATTGTCGGCTCACCGCGGGAGACCAGCTGTTTCGTCAGGCACCGGTGTTGTCGAAACACAATTGTTGATTGCGTTTCCATTATTGCCAATTTATTTGCTCTTATTGTTATTGTTCTGGGAGCAATGGTTTAATCTGTTAGCGGTTCACCTCAGTCTTGCCGTGTTGAAAGATGAGCTCTCACTCGCCCCTGAATATGAACCTTTATCATTAATTAAATTAGTAAATCACTTACTTCGAAATCATCAGTAATTTGTATATTTTATCATCGATTATAAATCAAGTTTGTTCATGGTACCATAAAGCGAATTTAAAAGTTTTTCCCTAATCACACAATGCATATTTTGTGTATATAATAAATATATATTGCTACCTATTTTATATGTGTGTGTGTGTGTATAAATATATGTATGTGTTCTAAGATGATTTTAGTTGGGGTTCGGTCAAGGTAGATCCAAAAAACACAAATTTAAAAAATGTATTTTTTAATAAAGGATTATCTGCCTCCTTATATGTATGTGTGTGTGTGTGTGTGTATAGCTTCGTCCTCTAGTTTCCGCTCTTTCAGAAAGCAAAGTTATATTTGGGTACCTTTCATGGGGGGAATTTCGTAATGGTTGCAATGAACAAGGGGGTAGAGGTGGTCTAGTAGATAAATAAAATAAAGCCCTACCAGTCATAATAATAAATATTTTATTTGAAACAAGTCACGTATTGCTAGTAAATCTCTGACTATAACTATGGATTACTATAGAGTCAAACTTATGAAAAATTCATTAGTTACTGTTTCAGTTCTCTTCGCTCAGCCTTGTATAGTATTTATGAGTTTTTAAAGTTAATATTTTTTCCATTACATCCACTTGGGAAATTATCTTGAACAGTTAGTAACAAAAAATTATTATTACTATTTTTTTATAAGGTTTTTTCAATTTTTAACCTTGTCCACACTAAAAGCTTTGTGTTAACATATATCTAAATGAAAATAATTAATGATATTTACCTTATTTGCAATTACTATTTTTATTGTGGTGGATTCGAAGTATCGGACTTCATAGGTGAGCTCTTAATTTATGGTTGAGGTGGAACACGTTAGTTAGGCAATGATTTCTAGGAGTAACTTTAAAAAAATCAAGTAAACATGAAAACCGTCTGATTTGAATGAAATAGTTATATTCGTTTGAGACTACTGATTTATCATTTCCTTTTTCTGTATAATTGGTTTTGTTTCCTTACATTTCTTACCTATTCATCTTAACCCTTAACAGTGTAGCTTTCTAATGAAAATATGTTAGAAAACCCCAGATCCTGAGTGGTTCTGTTTGCTGGGAAGCTGTATATCCCCATAGATACTTACTTCAGCTGCCTGGGTATGAGTAACTGATTGTATAAGTTGTGATTCCTTTTCCCTCGTGCCAGCCTTGGCATGAGGTCCTTGGGGTGCAACCCGCCATTGTACTGGACGTCCTTGTTTTCAGATACCTACCGAAAACAGTTCGTGGCTTTTCCACCAAAACACGGCTTACCACTTCCGCCGTTATTCTCTTCTTGAAGTGATTCTTTCCGATGATTTGAAACATTGTTGAGTTTTATCTGAGCTTGTTTGGGATAGTCTTTGCGAACTACAGAACGTTTCCAAACGATTCATCTGCAAAATAAATGTAATGGGAAAGTTATTTAAGAGTAGAAGTGTGAAAGTGAAACCAATTCCCTCTCCTCCCAAATTTAACTTTTGTCGGTTTTGTCCATTGTCTTTCTCCGTCTTTCTCCGAGATCTAGTTGATCATTTACTGAAGCTTTTTTTTCCTTCTATTCCTTCATGGCTTTTGTGGGTCCTAAAAAATTTAACAATATATCATTTACACTCTTTAGATAATATTAATTTAAACCATAATAAAATAAAATTTAGTACAGCTGTTAATTAAAACCTGCTTAAAGAGTAAAAAAAGTCTTCCTAGTGTAGAAAATCTGTTATTTAAAAGGATAATATAATAAATTTTCATAAATAGAAACTTTTATTTATGATATTTCTCAATATTATACTTATTCTAATATTTTATTAGAGAAATCACATATTTAATCATCACTTGAATCTTATTACATATCTTCTGTACTGTGCTGCTATACCGTACTACTGGTTAATTACAACTCTGATATGAAACCTGGTGTGCATGGAATCCTCTGTTGGGATGTGAGGGTGTTTTTTATTTAAAATGTCATCGTAAAATTATCAAGGGTTTTACATCTATTGGATGCATTCTTGCAATTCACATTTTTTTTATTAATTTTTTGCTAATGTATTGAAAATGATTAGCATGTGGCATAAGTTCAGCTCAATACCTCCCCCTTAATGGGGTGGCTCATAGAAAATAGATGTCCCGATCTAGCCCTTATGAAGCCAGAATAAATCCCCCCCCCCTCCTGTGAAGGGCCCGGAGGGGGGGATCCTGGAAGATGGCTAATCGCTCCCTTGGCCTAGCTTTGAGTGGTTACAGGAACACTCAATTAGGGAGGGACTGTCGCCATTGGGAGGGGGGTTGGGGAACACCTAGGTTCTATTGACCAAACACCAGGGCTTCCTGGCTATTTGTCTTAGCTAGACTAACTGAATTCCCTCCGGCCAAAGACGGCACGAGCTGAATAAATGAACCTCCTACTTCAGTATGACAGTCAGTTGCATTTCTCAACACTCCATTGTTCTGCGCAATCAATAAGCCAAGATGTTTTTCCAAGACCCCATTATTTATTAAGAGAAATTGGCTTTCCTTGTCGGGCAGGGGGGATTGAATATCTGCTGCGAACTCATCACGTGTATACTATACCGCCTACCAAGTATCTTGGTAATTTTGGATACCTATTTCGGAACGAACCACAGCGATTTCTTGTTCGTGATACTCGAATCTCTTCATTAAACATGCGGACATTTTACCTCCTATAATCAATCATAATCCACCATATATGTAAACCATCTATGAGCATATGTGAAATATGAAGTGAAGCTAAATGAATTCGGAATGACAAGAGTAAACGCCTGTACATAGCTATCAATGAAACTACTATAAAATAATTTAAAATGTCTGTTTTGTCAAATAAGTCTTATACTTTTAGAATTATTTATGAGATTTAGAAATTATTAATGAAAATTTGTTTTCCGAGGTAAACTAAATTTTTGTACTACCTTAGGATACTTATCTATTTTTTAGTTATTTCTAAGTTATGCTATACAATTTATAGGAAAGTAAAGTAAAGTAATTAAATAAAAATATACGAGGTCATAATTACTGAGATAGTTGTAAGTAATGAAAAAATATTTAGTATCAATACTTAAGATGTAAAATGCTTAACACTTCACACATTATTCTTTTTCAAATGCGGCTTAGTAACATTATTGTAAAAATGTTTTATAAAAAAATCAACATTTCTCTTTCAGCTGTAAAATCATCTCGTACAAAATGGCTTACTTTTTCTCCGTAACGCCTTTCTCGGCCGTCAGAAGAAAACTAGTTATATTTTAAGGATTAGAGAGGGTTGAAGACGCTGTAAGGGAAAGTTCCCTCCCCCGCTGTTACCTCTCTCGAGGCGGAAGGTTATGAAGAAACGGGAGATGCTCTGACGGTTCCTCTATGAAGTGGTTGGCGGAAAAACTGTTGCGAGGATTACTCACTTTCTGGGGGGGATCTCTCGCACGCCCTCTATACGTAACGACCTTTCTCTCAGATCGTAGTCTGCCTCGAGATTAAGCCCTAAGTCTAAGTAAAGAGCTTCTTGTGAGTTGTCGGTGCGCCGACTACTGCAAATCGGCATTTCCCAACGTCAATCGATTTCCTGAGAAAGTCTCTAAAAATGTGAGATTTAAAAACAAAAGATTAAAATGATCAAATACATTTTGCACATGAATATTCTGTACAGAATGAAAGATTCGTTATGTAAATTTAACTATTGAGTGTAAGTTTAATTTTGACATCATATGAAAAAGTTCAAAATTTAAATGAAAAAAATTCAATTAAAAAAAAAAAAGTAGTTTCGATATACCAAGATTGTCCATGGTGGTTCAAATTTTGGTGTGGTCTTTTTCTTCAGTATTTAATGTTATTGGGGCCCATTAATGTGTGATTACGCTCGGTATGTTTTTCTGCTAGTGCATGAAATAAATCAGTACCAAACAGGTGAATCAGAAAATTTTACTGATTTGATGACTTAATAACAATTCTGACCCCCCCCAAGAAAAGTATGTTTCCTCCAGAAGGATGCCACATCCCCAAGAAAATGAGAGTGGGGTGGGTGAGGACGGGGTAATGCCAATTCTGGTATGGCTGAGGCTGTTTCCCTGTCATAGCCAAGATTGACTGCAGCCCCTAAGTAGGATCGTCTATCAAACTGACAGCAAGGTGGGCCAATTCCCTTAGTGTCGCTTCCTCAAGATTTCCTTCTTCCTGGGGGTGAATTCCTAGGGGTGGATATCCAGTATTAAATTATTCCTGTATTACATCACAATTCCTCTGTATTGAAAAGGAATGCTGAATAATAATGATGTCGGCTTTTTGAGGAGGAATTTCCTTTCAGATTTATTCCTCTGCTTTTTCACAGTTTTTGTTTATACTTTGTCCTTACATGTTCTGTGTTTTAATTACTAAATATGGGAAAGTTAAGTATTCTACTCGATCAATAGAGTAGTATTTTTTCATTTTTCCCAGGGTACTTATTTCTACCGTATTCCAATGATTCCCAGGTAGTATTCCATCATTGAGGGAGGCTCTCCAGTTGGAGGAAGTTACCCCTTCTCGCTTTGGGGGAGGGATGCCAGTGACAAATGTCTTGTACGCCAGTGGTACAGCTGCTGCAGCCTGACCCATATGACCCATACCTTCTCCTAAGGTAAATACGAGGGCTTCTTGTATCATGCTCTCTCTCCTCCCAACAGACCGGTTTTAGCAGATCCCTGTATCGGATTTTAGCTCTTCAGGTACTACACATTCAAGAAAAGTGCATTTACTTAATTCTTTTTCTGCCCCTTAGGACTTTTACTGTTAACTTTATTTTTTACTTACTCCATCTTAAACCAAAAGGTAGTAGCGATCAGTCATAAGTACTGCAAGTTTAGTTTGCAGCTCTACTGTGGAATTTCCTCTATAATATATTTCGAGGTATCTTCAAAAGGCTTTTTTAGCGTCAAAAATTTAAAAATAAAGAAATAAAAGGCAATATTCAAGCGTCTTTCTTGAAATTATTGCTTGGTAAAATTTAAAAACCTTCATTAATGTGAATCGTACAGGGAACTAGAAAAAATAACTCTCTACCTCTCCGGCTGAGAAATAGATTTTTTTTTTTTAGCTCCCTGTACGATTCAAATTAATAATGAAATGTTGGATTACATTACCATGGTTTAAAAACCTTCGTTACTAATAGTTTTATAACCCTATGATTGTGTATTATAATGGTTTAAATATATTTATGTTTTTAAGGATATATTTACTACAAATAGTGAGGAAAGTTTTTTGAACACTTTTTTTTTTTTTTATATAGGTTTTTGTTCATCTTTATATAAAGAGTTACTTCTACGTCTAGGTGTTCATGATATCAAGTTGGGGGTTAGGAAGTCTTAAGAGTAAAATACTGAGTGACAATAAATAGAAATTTAATTTAACAACGATTTTCTCAAATATTTATACTAAATGCCATGCTGTTAGAGAAAACATTTAATTGTCTAGAGCCAGCTCTCTAGATAGAGATCTTACATCTTTGCACTCAATGTTGTCACTAGCTTGTAAGTCAAAATAAATCGCTTACTCTCAATAAACGTTCCTAGCTTATCTTGCATGACCGTCTATTTTCTAGGCCCACATCCAATAATGGATATTTTAGTGTGAAATTTTAATTTTCGTTACTTAATGAAACATAAGATTTCCTTCTAAAGCAGTATCTGCGTAGGCAATCCTCATTTCTGTTCTCAGATAAGTTCTGTGCACTTTTAAAGAAGTGCATAAATACTTTCTTCTCCACTTGAAATTCAATCCTATGTTCCACCCATTTGGAATTCTTAATGAAATGCAGACAGCACATCTACCACTCTGGAGTGGGGAAGAACTCTCATTCCCATTGAATAAAGCACAATGGATTTACAGACTGGTTTAGAGATTCAACTCCCTCTTCCCTTGATAGTGGGATCCAACAATTTCTTCTTTGAATGTATTAACATCTGAGAGGAAACGCTTAAAAGAATGTTAAAAAATATGTTTATTTTATTTTTCTTATTTATGCATCTCTAAGTTAGAATGCTTTCTTTTGTTTTAAAGGTTAAGCTATATTAGAGTTTTCTTATATATCGAAAAACACCACCCAAATATGTGTTTATTTGTCTAATAACGCTCTAGCACTAGTTATTTTTATTTATTTTGACTATTTAAATTCTAGATTTAAGAAAGAAAAAAAAATAGGTTGGCATAGTTTTCCTTATAATGGGACCTTAAAGGAGGTTTTGTGAAAGCATAACGTAGTCTCCTTTTTTCATACAACATATGAACTTGTGTAATCAATAAATTGTATTTTTTATATTTTTACTGCCTTTAACAAAAGAGTAGCAATTTGTTATCCTTTCCCACTAAAGATAGTAAAGAATACTAAAATAAAATCATTCATATTGTAAAGATGTGTTACTTATTGAGTAGTTCTCTTTTCCGTTTATTTCTTGGGCTCTAGGATTCGGCATAAGCCTTGACGGTTATTGTGTTTGTATTGTACCTAATTCTGCAATAAACCGCTTCAAGCTTCACTATGCATCCACCAAGTCCCGACGGGTCTGAGTAATTCCATCATTTTTCCCTTCATACTCTCATAGGAGTTTTAATGCCTCAAAAAAGCCTGATCCAGAAAGTGGGACAATCTTGACTCATAGGCTTACCTTAGACCTTATCAGAAAATGGTATGTGCCTTAATGACTAATCTACACACCCTGAATAAATATTGCAAGCCTCTGGATAGATAACATACTCCTCAAGCTGATACAAACCAGTGCAGGAATTCCTCTTTATCTTTCAGTATCAAATGAAATTCTTAAAATTAGCTTTTAGTTTCATTCGAAATTGTGTGAAATAAGAGTCTTTGTAAATCATTTTCGACGGTGAACCTACCAGATCAAGTACAAAAAGAGACTTTGATTCTTAGGGGAAGAATAGCAGCCCTTGTTCTGGGCAAGCTTCTATTTCTCGACAAAAAGATGCCCAAGGCGGGATTCGAACCCAGGATTGAGAGATCCAAACGGCTCCTTCCAGCTTACCTGATGCCCAAAATAATGGTTTTGTAAGAGGTACCGAGGCAAGTTAATATTGATAAACATTCGACCATAATTTCTCAGACTGTTCCCATTGACTCACTGTTTCTCTTCAGGCCATATTCAGAGTAACAACGACTTACAGTTACACACTGTTCTAGTGGGAATGCCATAGAGATAATACCTGTGGCTGATTTTTATAGTATTGCTTATGGGTGACTTTTATAGCATACGGGTAAAATCCAGAACTTTTTCACCTACACTTTTGAGCTTGATAAAATTAGTGAATTACAGTTGAGAAGTGGTTTAGTAACAACTCTTTAAATCACCTAGCGTAAAAAATCTATATCTCAAGACGTTCAAATAGCTAAATCCAACTAAAATCCGTCTCGAAGAAGTTGCTTAAACTAATCATATTTTTTAGTATTGTAATTGATGAATTTTTGCATTTGAACTATTTAAGTCATGTAATCCTCCATACTGAATGAATATATCTTTTATCAGTGAACAAAACTGTGTTGAGTATAATTGAACTGAACTATATTTACACCAAATCTAAACCAATAGGATATTTGTCTTCACACTTAACATATTATGCAATTCTCCAATTCTATTATTTCGATTTTGCAAAACAATAAAATTGGCCTTGCATTTTACATGAAATAGTGATATGCCAAATTTTCTTAAGAAAAACTCCCAACTGTTTAATTGTTATTAGCTTCTAAGCATTAAGATTAAAATGTATAATTCAGATAAACCCCTACTTTATCCATTCTATTTCGCTATGAGATATAACACTGAAAATCTTTCATGAGGATAGCCTCAATCTATACTCTATAAGTTAGGAATTGTTACTCCTCCTACAGATTACTACCAAAAATATTAATTTTAAAGATAGCCAGTTTTTACTATTTGAAAAAAAATAGAAGGTATTTTACATTTAACTTTCAGCTACTCACCATGAGCTATAGATGTTTAATCTCCTTTTTAAACAATTTTTTTTAAATTTAATCTTATAACTGTGGATTAAGGAATTTAATCTTTCGTTGCTTAAAACTTGCTTTCGTTGAAATTTCTTTGTTCGCCTAATAAATAAAAATTGTTATTTATCCAATAATTTTAATAAATAATTTAAATATTGACGAAGCTTGTCTAATTTTGTCTTAAGCCTCTAGACAACTTATAAACGAATGATGTTTCTAAGTTAATCGAAAATTTGTCTGCAAAGCGGCTAAACGATTCATCCTATGTTGACTCGAATATTGGAATATATAAATGGAACTTGAGGAAATTCACAGTTCATGACATAAGTGGTGGGGAAGCAGTGTGATTTTTCTGTTAATGACCTAAAAAATATACAATATCTATTCTTACTTATTAAAAATTTTCAATTTGAATATTGAAAACCTAGCTGCTTATACTTGTACTAAAGGAAGTCAGGTTCAAATTTTGTTTTTTTTCTTTGCTACTCCTTCATACAATGCTTAAACCATGTATATATATACAAGAGAGAGAGAAGAGTGAGATCAAATCATCAAGATTTTTTTCTCTCTCTGAAGATTTGCCTGGTACTCTCTGATGGAATGAGGAGACTCCCCAGGGAAAAGGTAATATGACGGAGGGAAGAATACAAGCACCGGGAGAGACTATTTGTGATTCCAGCCATAGCAAACAGCCAAGCGGTCCAGTCCTGCAAACAAGATGAATTCCCCTTNCAACGCCATGAGAATACAATAATAATTTACAATATTATAATATAGAATTGCCATAATGTAATATGATATCAAAATTATGTGTAAAGTAAGCTATGTAGGAGAATTCATCATGCAGAAAACCAACTATTGAACAACTAATAAAAAAATTAAAACATTAATTGACCAACACATATCTATCATGAAGACGAGAGAGACGTCCTGTCCCTAATTTCCCATTTTCATGACTGAGAGAAAAAAATATTTTTTGAGAAGGACACCATGGGTAGTAGAATGGTGGGGGGAGGTAAGAGGCGGAAGTTACACAGAGAGAGCTGCCTGTTTCAAAAGGGGCAATAAAAGGACAAAGGAAAAAAGGAAGTGTTATTCTTATTATATTAGATTATGGCAATTCTATATTATAATATTGTAAATTTATATTGTATTCTCATGACATTGTATTTCAACAGCCCTTTAGATGGCTTACAATGTTAGCCGAAACGTCAGCAGATAACTTTTTTTAAAAACACACTTTTTTTTAAAATATGTATTTTTTTTAATCTACCTTGACCGACCCCCTCCCCCCCCAAAAAAAAAATATTTAATAATAATATCCACGGTCACAAAAACTCCATTTGAATAGAATATTTGTATTCGCACCTGACATTTCAGATAATACCTCACTCCTATTCGTCTGATTTCGCTCTTAAACGAAATTAGCCCTTTAGCTTCCATTTAAAAACAATGTGTTAAACTTCATTTGGGAACACAACTAATTTCGGTATCAATGAACTAAAAATATAAACCCTTTCTTAGTTGTTCAATTTTGCTTTGAAACTCCTCAAATATTTCCTTTATTAAAAAGTAAAGAGTTTTACCCATCCAATTTATCGAAATAAATATAGCTCGACGATTGGGTAACAATATATAATATATTGTTTCCCAATTTAGTTTTATTGCAGCTCATATATTACATTACATTTAAACTATATCATTGTAAAGAATATAAACAGACATAGAAGAGAAAAGAGTATTTCCTGACTGGGACTCGTATTAAAAATGTAACAGCTTTTTGTAATTTTTTTCCAAAAACGAAAAACATACTTTTCGTATCGCCATATTAACATTAGAATTCATATTGTAATTTGTCCCCCCCCCCTCCCCGAGGCTCTTGTTCCTCACTCCACTCTGGCATTATAAGATTAGTGACCTTTGTAGAAGACTGTCGATGCCTTTTATGGAAGGCAGTTCCACAGAACCAGCAAAGAACCACACCCTTGAATTCCTTATAATCTGCCTTTTCAAGAGAGAAAGAAAACCAGCTAACCCACTATCGATATGCTCATCTTGACATTGATTTCCTTTCAATTGATCATTTACTTTTAACCAATTATTTCTTACCTTATATCAAGTTCCATTCCGAATTAAGTAAAACTTACGACCATACAAAGCTGTAATACAAATGCCTTGTTTTCCAAACTCACCTCTACTCTTTGTTCATTATTAATTACTACTATTTCATATATTACTTATTAATAAATTTTATTGTAGTAAAAAAATACCGATACATTATACATCTTCTATGTAGACGATTTATTCTATTTTGTATTCCTGTCTTTATATATATATACTTGGATGATCAAAGTTTTTTTTTAATT
>KZ807441.1:26902-37378 GCA_000696205.2 Oncopeltus fasciatus
GTCGTTAATATATATATATATATATATATTCGTATGTTGTGTGAAAGACGAAGTTCCTTCCAGTGAGAAATTGAACGACTAAGTTTGGGGATAACCTGAAACATCAAATGCGAGTACAAACCAATTTTTCGATTTGTGGTCATAATTTTTAATATAGAGTAATGAAGCTCAACACAGATTTTCATAACGATAGCAGATATATTCTATACGTGTGAGAAGGTCAGATTACATTCTAATAGGAAAGTCGCATAATTCACTTAGCTCGTTGGTGATGGACTTATATTGTAATGATACTTTCATATATAGTCTATATGTAATGCCACTTGTTTATTTTTATTATTTTTCAAAACAGCTAATCTGCAATATAATAGGTCAATATAATGACCCTAAAACAGTAATATTTTTCCAGATTCAGTTTTATACCCAAATTTTTTTTCAGATTCGGAGTTGTAATAAAAAATCAAGCTCGTGGAGCCCCATCGTTTGTTAGAATTTTCATACCAGAATTTTTAATTGAAATGATACCCAAAGTAAGATAAAAGAATAAACTTACTGACTTAATGGCGTCCGAAGAGATAAGGGTAATTCTTTTTGGCGAAGAATCGATTTGAGTGTATCACTTCAAAAATTCTGGCTTCTCGCTTTCCTTTGTCCTTACATTGTAAAGAAGAGCACCAGATATTCCAAAGCTGAGGTAACGCCTCCAGTGTACCTGCACCTCAGCTCAGCATCTAATCGAGGGAACATCGTCTTAATGTCTGTCAACAAGGAGGATTCGATGTGGCTGCTACTGCAAAATAGACGTCATTGCTCTTCGATAACATATACTACTGACTTTAAATTACCGCTACTTTCACTTTCATGATACAATTAGTTATTTTTAAAAATAACTGTAAAAATCTGTAATAAATAAGTTTTTGGGGTGCCGGGGTAACTCATGGGATCCGTTTGGGTCTCGAAATCCTGACGCTGCGGGTTCGAATCTCGCCCAGGGTAATCATTTATTTATTATGAAAAGCTTATCCTGAACCAGAATAGCGATCTGTAGATAATCCTTCCCTGCATGACCCTAAGTGGTTGAAAAGAAGGCTAACACTTATAAGATTTTTTTTAAAATGGGTTTTCTATACACTGATAGATGTATATAATGTCATAAAAATTAATACATTTTTCATTACATTTGGCTTCTTTTTTTGTTTTAAACATACCTCATAGAAGTGTTATTTATTAATGTTTAGCATGGAAACTTGAGGAAAGTATTTCACATCCTTTTTTGTAATTGAATTTTTGTTCTATATGACAATAATATGTTAAATTATTCTTTAAAATATTGAAATATATTATTTCAATATCAAATTTTTTTTCAGTGTTTAAAAACATTTTTGTCTTTGAGATTAAGTAATGTTCTTATTCGATAGAATCAGGCTTAAATACCTTTTATACTGTGGCCGCCGTATTGCCAATTTTTTGACAGGGCTGACGATTTCTGAAGAAATAAAATTTCAGAGATGAGAGGTAAACCATTCACATGTATTTTTCATGAGAGGTTTTCTCATGAAAATCCCTCTCTTCGGGGCTTAGGCACACACTGGGAAAGAAAAAGAAAATCTAATACAATTTTCCTGTTCATCAAGAACCAGCTGGTCAGTAGCCTTGTTTGTCTTGAGATCTGAATATGGATGTTTAAGCGTGAGTTGCCTTTTGCTTTTCGGAAGAGTGGGAAAATATATGAATACTCTCGTAGAACGCTTTCATGTGAAGCTAATTCAGTAAATCATACCTTTAAACAGAAGAATTGAGTATTTTTTTTTTGTCAGGAAGGATTCTGTCACCAGTTTTTATTTCACATATCAATTTTTATTCCATTATATTTTAGAAGATTAAAAAATTGTGGGGTGTTGAAAGTATTCAACTTAAAAAGAAATCAACGAGGGAATGTGCAGTCATCCCTTTTAAGTGATGTGAAATAGTTAAGGAAAAAGAATTTCAATGCGTTCGTATTTCATGTTAGGCCTGTGATTATACGTAAATTATTTTGACCTGGTTATTACTCGGGATGTTGGAAAACGAGCTGAAATTATATTTAACGGGTGGGAAACAGTGTTGAAATTTCTCTAGAATGGAATACTCCTTTTGTTCTCTTCTTCACAGATGGGCGTAGGCAGAGCAATGCTTTATGCAAGTGATGGTGGGTCTGATGGCGTCAACAGTCCTCCTCGTGCCATGGGAATTGGGATGTGGGTGAAATGCTAGCTCCTCAAACAATGCTGGCCCGTCCTCCGTTCACAAGACTGGTATCGCCCTAAAAGTCACTCTCCCAGCCCTACCCTTCTCTCACTGGTGCTTCCTTCCCTATAGGGCCTCTTTAACCCTCCACGGCAGTCCTTACATCATTCTCTTGTCAAAAAAAAAAACTATTTGAGATATTCCACTATTGAACTTCTATAATAATAATTCACTATATCATTAAGTTTAGGATTGTTTCTTAAGGATGCCTCGTGAATTAAACTGACGATACTCCAACAGCCCACTTTCCGTACAGACTTCAAGTAAAACTTTTATGTCTTCTTTTCTCATTAGCCTCAAATCCAGTATTTTTCTAAATTTGTCGGACACATTTTCTACATGTTAATAACACCTTTTTCTGGGAGGGAGGAGGGGCTGAGGGTCATGGGGCTCGTTTTAAATCCGTGCAAGAAAATTTTCATGTTCTTTCTTCTTTTTTTTTGTAGCCCAAAAAGACTTTATCCTGGCAGTAAGCACGTTTCGTTATCTCTGTCCACTTCGGTTGTGTTGGTGTCGGTATTATTCCTGCTCGTGAAAGAATCATTGAACGGTTTACTGTCTCTTTCATAAGCGGTCCTATTTGGTATTTTCGGAAATTCCCATTTTTTCACTGTGCCGATCCATTTATTTTTGGATCCTTTACTTCGTCCTGTCTTGTTGAAGATCTTGCTGGTAAGCCTGCGAGAACTCATGCGAGCCAAATGTATTTTTCTGTGAGAGAAATTAAATGACCTTTTTCCCATTGTTGTATTTTTAATAGCCATAGAATTATTTGCTGAACTTCATCTTGTACCATCCTCTATTTCTATGGGTACGAGAATACTCCCATGTTGTTTTCGTTCTCTGAGTTCAACTTTTCTTTATTAGACATCTTTGGGTTCATCCGGAGGATCTCGAATGAGTAAAGTCTTTCTACAGAATTATAATGTAGATATGACTTATTAATACGGTATTAAGGCATTCCTACTTGCCTGTCATATATGAAAAATAAAATTGCTATTGTGCAATGAGATTAATGATCAGTATTATGATTACCTGATGAACTTTCACAAAAATGACCAGTGATAAATACATTTTTATATCACACAATGTTGAAAATTTACCAATCTGAGTAATTTGTAAAAAAAAGAAAACAAAAAAACCTTAAGGTTTACACTATAAATAAAATAGCAGAATTAACATTGAATAAAAATTGTTTTAAATCAAATTATGTGGCTAATATGGAAATATGTTATCGAAAAATTTCATATTAAAGTAATAAACAAATTTATTTTATTTAGTCTAAGATTTTATGATAGTGGTGGTAGATGTACTTTTCCCATTATTATTCTTGATTTGGCTCCTACGTTCACTCAGTTTTAAGGAATTTTCATAATTTTCTTCCCCCCCTCCTCAAAACCTGTTATAGTAATAAGGAAAGGGTAACCTATAGATAAACACCCATTCTATACCCCCAAGGGACTGTACAGATAATTATCGGGCGAGTCCCAGGGGAATCTGTGGGGCTAGGCCAGCGCCCTAGGGGTACATTTTAATTGATGTGGCAGTGAGGGTAATTAATAGGGGTGTTTTCTGTCGTCTTCGTCCCCTCCTGTATTCCTGGCCCTTTATATAATAATATGAGGTTTGTGAAAGTCAATCAGATTATGTGCTACACGTTCACATTCATGCATACACACAAACACGTGTACGGACCCCTATATATTTACAGAAACTGTTTCCTTTCAAAGCATATGATTTTGTTTCACTCTATTTATGGAAGGAACTGGTCCTAAACAATAGTTCACGTACTAAAATTTAGTATATTGAAAAATAAAAATAATGTAGACTGCATTATGTATCAGTCATTATTTCTCATGAAAAAACAAGCTTATTTAAGGTACGTGCTGAACTATTGTAATTAAAATATCGTTATAGTTACTCTTCAAATTCAGTAGTAACTATGTTGTAATTAGTTCTTTCGGGGTAGAAAAAATGAAGTGGTCCTAAGCTAATCGCTCATGTGTGTAAATAGAGTACTTGACCCCGTACTGAACCATTGCGTAATGGAGTTACCGCTAGGAATAGTGGACTCACCGCTAAGTATTTCACAGAGGAATAACATTGGGACTTCTCTCAGCCCATAAATATATGTTTTTTAGCGAATTCCGAAGGCTATTGCGGTTTTTCTCGTGGCATTTTTTTTTTTCTGAAATCTTTGTTGATATCTCCGATCCTACTTGTTAGACATCGAAACTAATGTATAAAATAAAATGTATTTGTAAAGACATGCGTGTTTGTTTGTATGTGTCTCTTCTTTTATCTGTGAAATTGGCAATAATTTGTTAAGTAACAAGAGGAATATTTTTACAGTTGTACAGCGAAATATAACACTTGGAGGGGGATTTACCTGTACCATTTAAAAATGAAATTAGATATATCTCTGTAAATGTCAATTTAAATGAATTTGTTAAAAAGCTATTTAGGTGGACAAAATTAATTAAGGACTAAGATTCTCTAGGGATTAAGAGTTATTAAAATGTTATTTCCATTATGCGGGCGTATTATATAGTTTAGATTACATGTTTTTTTTAATTATTCATACTCCTTTTTTTAACCAAGTAGCCCTAGTAGACATTACAAACTTGAAATGTTGCTGTAAAATAATGGAACCATCTCAACTCAGCAAGCACTTTTAATAAAGATTTTTACTGAGTTAACCAGATATTTCCTGAGGCNATAAAAAAAATATAAATTAAAAAAAAATGTGTATCTGCCAACGTTTTGGCCTATACTGTAAGCCACCTTGAGGGCTATCATGAAGATGGCATACAATCTTAGCCGAAACGGCAGATAATCTTTTTGAAAAATACACTTTTTTTTAATTTGTATTTTTTTGGATCTACCTCGACCGAACCCCCCCCCCCCCCAAAAAAAAAACTCTATAAAAAACATAGTTTTTGCTGGCATAAAGACATTTCCAAAAAAATATAAATTAAAAAAAAATGTGTATCTGACAACGTTTCGGCCTATATTGTAGGCCATCTTGAGGGCTATCATGAAGATGGCATACAATCTTAGCCGAAACGGCAGATAATCTTTTTGAAAAATACACTTTTTTTAATTTGTATTTTTTTGGATCAACCTCGACCGAACCCCCCCAAAAAACATATAATAATAATATCTACGGTATATAAAAAAAATCGCCGTTTGAATATTTTTTTGAGTAACGAAAACTCAATTCATATTTGATTACTTCACGCTCATTCTTCTCTGCGTAATGTTAGGATATTTTGTTATCAATATTTCACTAAATTTTCCCTTATTTATTTCTATATTTTATCTATTAATTGTTTAAACAATTCGGATAAGTCTTCAAGAAACATTATACTAATGTTCCCTAATTGAAGCAAGGCTGATCTCATGAAATGAAATTTCGATTTATGAAATAAATGTCGAAATATTCTCGAGGATTCCCTAGACTGTGCTTAGGTAAACTGTCACTAACCGAAGAGGCTATTGTAAGGTCAAACTGTCTATTTATATTTTTTTTTTTAAATAATAAGGCTAATTTTTTTTAAATATTGGTTCCAGTCATTTGTAGTAGTTTCCGAATTTCGCTAAGACATACTCTAAAATGGAGGACATCTCCGGCAAAAGCTGGACGTCTGGTACTCTGTCCATGATTCATGAAAAAGGGCAGTGTGAAAACCTGACGTCAGGGAAGGGATATGACTGCAGGGCTCTTCCTCCGCCGAGGATATAACACACTCATGTCGTATACCCTCTATCATATACTACTTTTATTTATGTATTTCTTCTGTGTAGATACATCTCAGTAATCATGTTCATCATATTTACTCGTCAAATTCTTCTCTTTATTAACAATTTTAAGAAGTTCTAAAAAATTGTAATATTGTTAGGGCCTAAACATCGTACCATAATTCTTTGTGTTAGTTCATAATTTTATAGTGATAAATATAAAAAATATTAAGCCTACCCTTCGACAAAAGGATCCAACTAATCTAAGAGAGCTAAAGTAAAGGTTAATCTTGAAAATATAAGATTTATGAATAAACATTTCCAGAAGTTAATCTCCTTCTCCGCCGAGAAGCGATGAAAGCCAGAAGTTTACGTTTTGGGTACCAAACAAATCCTTTTTATCTCTTCCGATTGACCCCATTTTCTTAGCTGGCTCTAGCATATTATCACTTAAAACATAAAATATCTACATGCAAAAACTTCAGTCAATGTTCCTTCTGAATGACGTTTTCAATATAGGTCTATTCGTATATGTTTATTTATTTGTAACAATTTTTAGTGCAAGGGAACAAAATAAAAAATCTAACTGTACCAGCCAGGACACGAACCTGGATCTCCTGTTTTCCGGGCCGGTGCGTTTTCCATTTACGATACCGAGACAGGTCCGATAAATTATTAAATTCCCCGCACTAGTGTCGAGAGTCACTAGTCAGAGTTAGATTTTATATTCTGTTCCCTTGCACTAAAAAGTGTTAAAATTTATGTGCGATTAAATACCTAAAAAAAAATTTATTTATTCATTTGTATTTAAGGAAATCTTTAATTGATTCTCAACTGGAACTCTTCTTCAGTTCTCTGCTCTTGTTACGAGGAGCCGAACAACTGCAGAGAATTGTTCCTTTAGCTATGGTTGATGTCCTTCGTCATAGCTGCTAATCAAGGAGATTACATAATCTGTCAGATTTGAAAGAATACTACCTTTGAGCCATTAATAACACGATTCCTATTTGAATGCTTCATTAAAGATTTGCTCTGAAGCATGGACTTCTCTGATACGTTTCTGATCTATTTGGTTGTCCTCTCTCGCAATCTCAGCCTAATGCATAACGTGACTCAATTACCTTAACCCTAAGCTCCTCATTAAAAAACATAGATGAAACACCTTAGACAATCATTTATGTGGGGAAAGAATCTTTATTGGTTAGAACTATCTTCCAAAAATTTGCTGGTTGAAATATAAATATGCGTGTTTTTTTTTATTTCTTAGTAAGAAAAAAAAAGTATACTACATAATCTTTGTCCTTAAGAAGAAAGCTATTCAACACAAATATTGAGGGTGATGAAGTAATCAAAACACCCTTGCTGAACTAACTTAACAGAGTTCAATCTCAAGTAACTCTAGTATCTTTTAAAATAAGAATATTTATCTATTTAAAAATAATAAATTTTTGTGTTCATAAAATACAATGACTTCTTGATTTAAAGAATTAACAAAAATAAGGGGTAGACTGATGAATATAAAAATAACTTGGAGAGAGGATTATCAGGAATTCGGTCTTGGTAGTTGAAGAATTAAAAACTAATTTGTAAGCAAAAAAGTTTTTATTTTAGTTAACGCTTCATCCTGAATTTCAGGCCTTCATCAGGGCTAAAAAGGTGCGGAGAGAGAGAGACCCGTGCTCAATCATGACTGTTGACACTGTTGAGCAGTGTCCTGATGAAAGCCTGACATTCAGGCCGAAACGTTCGCTATAATAAAAACTTTTTTGGTTACAAATTATTATCAGGTATGCGGTCTTGGTAGTTAAACAAGACCGAATACCTGATAATCCTCTCCTCATGAAACTTGACGGTCAAAAAATTTACCTCTAAAAATTAATAATTTTTTAATCAAAATATACGTTCAAATACATCGCTAGAAACTATTGAATTCAGCAAAGGATATCTTACTCCTAACTAAATTGCAAAAACCATTTGAGAAACCATACAAATATTATTTAAAAGTGTGGTTTAGAAATAAGAAAGTGAAAAGGGAGAGAGAAATTGAGAAAGAAAAGTAAGCTACTAAAAACAATAAATCTTTATCTTTATGATCAACTTATTCAAATACAAAATCATGTAGTGCAGAAAAGAAACAAACATAAAATCTTATACGTCTCTCATTGCTCTGCTCCAAAGAAAAAGTAAAGGTTATACTTTATAAAGGCAAGCTAAAAAGTATTATTTTAATTAATTAATTGAATGCTTCAACTGGTTCGTTTTTTCATTGGCATTTTTTCTCTGAAACTGAAATTTTTTAGACTCCAGCGCCAGTGCCTTTGCCTTCCACGCGATTCATGAACTCAACTCCCAAGGCGAAGTCGATATAAAACGTGGATGGCTGATATCAATGGGGAATAACAGGTCTCTTTGCTCCTTGAGTTCATTATTAACTATTATTCATTCAAATTTCTATTGCATGTCACTGTATATATACATCATAATGAAATAAAAAATCCTTTTGGGCAAATAGTCTCTGTTACTAAGCCAAAAGCAGTCTTGTGTTTAGTTTGCCTGTATCTCAAAATATGAATGCAATGCTGCTTGTGTGATTTTAAGCTGTGCATGCATTAATTTATGTTTCTGGTAATGCTTGTGTGAATGCTTTACTTTTTAGTAAATTATTTTGAATAAAGCCTTTATTAATTTTTTAGTGTATTTTTAATTTGGGGATTTAAGGAAGGCTTGATCAAGTACTCAGTCTTAGAATCTTGATAAGGATTAATGTTTTTTATTGGCTATTTATTANATTATCAAGCTGGTTAGGCTTAATAATATTTTATTCGTTTTATTGTCATATTGTATTAAAATAATGCTGCTATTTTCGAAAAAATTATTAATTCCTTTTTTCTTATTTTCAGGTACGTTTTAGTGTTTTTACCAGAACATGAGCGGATAAAACCAGGTATGAAATGGGTTTTCTCTCTTCCTAGTGAAATTCTAGTAGGTTTTTACAAATTTAAAATGTCTTGAGGTAGATTAATTGTATTATTCTATTGTAGCTTTATATTACTATTTTGTGTAGAATCTTTCCTACAGTGTCTTTAAGATTAATCAGTTCAAAGCACTATGTTGTACGCTTTTAAAATAATTTTATAAAAAGTCAGTCTTCGGTTATTCAAACCCAAAATATCACAGTGGCTCGAGTATCTCAGTAAGGCGGATTAAGATTGAAAATGATAGACCACTGAGAAAATCTTTTGATGGTGAGAGAATTGAATTGGCATNCATGGGGTGGCCGATAGCTCTTTAAAAATGATGTTGATGCTGGATGTAGCCTAGACTACTAGGTCCATACAACCTTGGCCAGCTCGCCTTTTATCTTCTGCCCGATTGGAGAACAAACCAATAGTACACGGTCGACCTTTCTGCCGTCTCCGTGCTAACCTTTGGCTCTGATTCCCGGTTCACCGACTCACTCACTCGGGAACCACACGTGACTCGGCATTTCACGCCCTACACCGATAAATATTTAATTTCTCGAAAGGAATACTCCCACTCGGCGAGAGGTTCCCCCCACTTGCCATTATGGAAGACAAAGGGTGTCTCACTCGAGTATACGTACAATGGTCAATCTCCTACGCCCGATTAGTATGTCTATCCTCCCCATCTACTCTAGGCTTTCTCCCTTATAGCTTAACTCTCCTTTTACTGAATTATTCATACATGGTTAATTGCCGTAGTTAAAATAATTACCTGGAATATTAGAATAACCTCTTCCTGTTTTAGAGTGGATATTTTTGAACATCATTAATTAAAATTTATTTTGAAATGTATACCATATCTTCTATTGCTTTAGGGGAACATTTTGACAGTAAATTGGCTAATAATTGTATTCCCTCGATATTGTTTTAATTAGCACCCAGAGAGGGAGAGGTGTTTTCAGAAACTGAAGATCTGGGAATTAAAAAAAATTAATTTACATTTCATTGATAGAATCGTATTATTATATTTATACGATTTGTAAATTCGTGTATGCATGTCGTTATTTTCATTAATGCTCTAACAAATCAATAAAATGATTATTTGTTAAATTTTCTGTTTTTAATGACCGATTGTTTTTTGTTTTGTTTTTTTGTTTTTTGGCGGAAGTTAATAACAACTTTTTTTGGGAGTGAGGAGTGGTGGAGAGATGCAAGCAAATTTCTTTTTTATTTTAATAGGTACGCGGATTTAGTCACTCATTCTGTACCATAAACCTTTTACCTTATGGCAGATTTTCCACATGGAAATCAAGCTATTCACGTTCGCCTACAAATATATAAGTATATATGCTCATTCTTCATTCAGCCCGATTTCATTTCAGCGAAATCTCGGCAAAAAGTAACTTTACATATGGTTAAGCGGGGAGATGTGTTTATGAATAGAGACCGTTGAAGCCTATGTGAAAATCTTAAATATATATATATA
>KZ807441.1:51622-65202 GCA_000696205.2 Oncopeltus fasciatus
TTTTAATAATAATATACATATTATTATTTAATTATACTATTTATATACTACTTCAATTGCTGAATAAAAAACTTTATACTTAATCATCTGATCTCGCAAATTTACACATGTTTTCATCTAGAATTTATAGAAATTATAGGGTAAATTATTAGTTTGAACATAGAAGTCGAAAATGACGGTAGAAGGTAGGGTTGCTTAGGTCATCTCTAGGCTGACCGGTAGGGGAAAGGGGAGGGGAGCACTCCATTTCCTTAGTTGCATTCATAAATCTCTTCCTTGACAAAATTTCTGGTCCAAAACATAAAATAACATTAATATAATATTTTACAGTATTAAGTTCTTTAAATTTTTCGAGAGTTAGTCTCTCTTCATTCCTCACTGACGAAGGACCAGAAGAAATCCCCTAAAAATATAACTCTCTGTAAATATTTTTCTTTTTGTGTGTTCACTGCAGTCTTTTTCCCACCTGTTCTTGCTTACTATGTATAAATACACACGGTTAATTACGGCTCTAGGTTTGGAACGTGTGCCTGACTATAGGGTATGTAGTTGCTTGACATGTAACGTGTGCAACTCCCGATCCCTCATATTCTGGCAAGTTCCAGAGCATGTGTCTAAAGTAAGCGCGCGAAGGTCCGGCGCTTGCCCCGCACAAGGTCACATTCCTACTTGTCCTGCCTCCCACACCCCGATCGGGGCCGACCACCAGTGCACATGCGCCATCGTAGGAGGTCGTCCACAACCAGCTAGAATTCGTCCACATATTTTCATAGCCTAGTCCTAACTTTATTTTTTCAAAAAAAAAAAAAACTGTTCAATTTAATAACATTTCTGTAGCTGTTTCTTCAAAATCAATTTATGTAACCGGTATTATAAATCAGATTTGTAATCTCCCACTTTTTCACATTTCAAGACACATATGTCTGCTTTGCTTTGATTTTTTTTTTTTTTTTTCGAAAACAGTTAAACCAAATAGTTCAAAATGTTTATGATATATAAGATGTGTTTCTTAGTAATTCATGTATAATTAAATTGCAGCCGGTATAAAATTTTTATTTATTTATTCCATTTTATTACTTTATCACAAATTTAAACTGCTTTTAGTTGAATTAAATTATGATATTATATTTTTTACCTCAAGAAGAAAAGTATATTTTCTGTTTTGTACAAATCCAGTTCAGTTATGTATTTTATCAAAAGAACTATGGAAAAACCTTAGTCTATTCGATGTGTATAACTTGGTTGATTACGTCATTCTGGCTTATAAAATCTCGAACTTTTTTTGTACGAGGAATTTGACTCGCAAAAATCCGGGGGTAGGCTCTCGGCTCTTTGCTCAAAACCTTTAACTGCGTCTATTAACCATGGGTAGGTTATAGGCAGCGAGTGCACTAAGGTCTTCTGGTAAATTTTGTATTCTATTGATAACTGATAATAATAAAGATAATAATGAGAGTGCCATTATAAAAATAATCACTTTCAAATTTATCATTTCCTTGTGAGTTCAATGTTTTCTTGTGGGCTACGTAAGGAAATTATTCNGAAAATAAAACATATTTCTTATTGGACACTCCACAGTAGGAATTGAAAATTAAATTATTTTAATGCTGGATATAATGGTGAAAAGTAGAAGATAGCTCGAAGGACATTTGAAAGAATATCCTCATTGTTTTCACATTTGTACAGTTGTAATGTTTCCATTGCTCTACGGTTAAGTTCTGCTATTGCACTTTTGTGTTTCTCTCATTATTCACAAAGTATTATCAGGAGATTTCCACCTACGCATTTCTTACCACATTCTTCTTACGCATAAGAAAAGCTCTAGTTTGGAGCGGTGCTGTTGTACTATTGGTGGCCACGTTGTACAACGGGGGGAAACAGAAGGTGCGTCCGCCTCGCTAAGCCGTCTGCGGTACAGGAAGCACACCTGAGTGGCATTTCCGTTCCCAGCGGTTCACGGACCCAGGCCGCAGCTTTCTCGCTTCCTCTCTGGAGGGAAATTCTGCCTGCTGCGGGCGGAGTTCTGGAACGCTCCAGAGATCATTCAGCAAGCGAGCTAAGCAGAGATCCCCAACAAAAACGTCCCTCCCCCAGGGATAGAAAGAAACCTCAAGTTTATTCAGTAAGCTGGCTACTTTCATAGCTTATACAGATGGGACTTTGACCGTTCTCATGGAATCCCATGTCTTGGAGATACTTGTTCCGAGGCAATTTACTCGTATTTCCCTCGGCTTATTTTAAGCAGATCTAAAATGAATGTAATATATTGTGAAGTACATATAGTTATCTTCTATTTACAAATTTTAGAGTTGAGCATAGTCTCACAAAACTGTAAATCAAAATCTACTTATAATATTTCAATAATAATAATTTCTCACATTCATGAGAGGTGTAGTTTTACACAGCTAATTTTAGACTCAATACTAAGAGCTTCATCAAAATAAACTCAATGTTGTGTTTTGTTATATATATTATATACTCAAGAATAGTCCATTGTTATCTGTTACTATTAGCCAGCTGTTAGCCAATTGCTCTATCCCACGCTGTTAGTAATTTCTCCTGGAGAGTAAACGGATTTGGCTCAACAGCTTCCTGCAGAATCTCCATTAATAGTCGCCAGGAGTTCTTCCTTCAGCCGTATCTCCACAGTTAGATTTTCTAAAGGCCGTACAGTTTGCTGGTCAAAACCACCTTCCCCTTCATATTCAATAATTTCACGGGTTGCTTCAGCGGTTGTGGATTCCATTAATTTATTGATTTTTTCCAATTACAATAATTTCGAAGGACACTGTCGTGTTTCTTTTTTGATAACAAAAATTAGGCTTTTTTTAAAAGAAGTTGAATAGGATTTAACAAGCTTAGACAATGCTCTAAAGAAATTATTAATTATTGGAAAATATTAAATAGGATTAAAAATGTACTTTTAAAATCTTCAATTTGATAAAACAACCTTTTTTTTTTTTTTATACACCCCTTTATATAGAACCAAAACTATATTTAAAAAATAATCTTGAAGATCAATCCGGTAATGCTAATATGTATTAAATATTATCTACAATATATTGAGAAAAATAACTTTTTCTGCTATAAAAATCAAAAATACATGAAGATTTTCTTTTTCCTTTATATTATTTTCTATGAAATGAACTCAGTAAATCTAGGTACTGTTAAAATAAGTTTTATTTTTATTATCTATTTCTTCTAAGGAATTCCGCTTGAACCAATACCTGGAGTATTTTTTTTATTTTATTTTTTTCATTGTCGGAATTATGAAAAATATTCAAAAATCAGGCATGAAAAGTAACGGATAATTTCTTGTGGGCTACGTAAGGAAATTATTCATGCCTTGTAGTTATATAAATAAGTTCAGTTGTAATGCATTTCATATTACTTGTCCATTCACTGGAATGGAGAAATTTGAAACATTTTTGTGCAGTGGAAATAATATTTCTTAAGATGTGTCTTTTAAATTTGCAAAGTCCATTGATATTAAACGTTATTAATTATATTTCTCGCCCTTCGTCAGTGAGGAGTGAAGAAACCTCACTCTGAGTTGGTGAGAGAGGTCTTTTTCACTCCTCAGTGACGAAGAGCGATAAATATATATGTAATTGTTATGCATTAAAATTCATTACCTCATTAGATAATAAAATCAATTTAAATTGTAAAATATTTTGCCAAATAAACTAACAGATTGTAATTGTTTTGCAGGTATGACTGTCATGAATTGTCTTAGTCGAGATAAGCAATATGTGAGTAAGTTCTAAAATTTTTGACTCATTCTTTCTTGATATTGTTTTGTCGTTTCTATCTCAGCTTGAATTGGGTTAAGTTAAGTTTATCGTACCTAACTATAATCTTCACAATAGAACAGTTGGAGTGAGTTTCTGTAGTACGATCAGTGAAGCTTGGATGCACGCCATACTACCCTCTCCCACAAGTTGAGAAGTCCTATCAATGTTGCTTCTCAACAAGGTTGTCACATTATTTATGTCTCTCTCTTTTCTAAGTCAAAAATAATTTTTTAATAATTTTTAACATTTGTATATAAATTAATATCTTTTTTTACGGATATTTTTATNTATATTTCTTGGATCTTAAATTAACTTAAATCGATAGAAAAAATAATTTTATAACCGACTTCAGAATAAAATGAAAAACCCGAAAATAATGAAAAGGAAGAACTTTTATTTTCCATTTAGAAGCTACTAAATAAAATCCTATTTGTGTGTGTGTGTGTGTGTGTGTGTGTGTGTGTGTTGTACCATTTAATCATAATATTAAATTACAAGGAGGAGGGGGTCCATCTAGCTTGCCTCTACGGGTTCAAGTACCGCCTTGGGTAGGCCTTTACCGAGAAATAAAAACCTGTCCTTAGCCATAAGTTTATAGGATATAGCCATAAGTTAGGATATTACCTTTAGAAACTCACACAGCATGACCTTAAGTTGTTGAACGGAAGGTAATAAAAAGTGATAGTGGGAAAATATATTAATATAAATATACATTGATATAGGGATATTATAACTAATAAATCTTTCTCCCTTTCAACAGTTTTAGTTTTTCCTCACTTACCAGTAATTCATTATAATTTCATTTAAAAAAATGAAAAATAAATCCTACAAAAGTAATTGAAAACAACTCTAAGCAATCAATGAACAAAGGGAATTTCTTTTCTCAATGTGCTAACGGATTAAAGTGTTTACAGAACTTGAAAATATAGCCCCAGAAATAAAGTTAAAGTTATGGGAGAGGTGTAAGTCCGTGCCAAATTATGAGGAGGATATAAGCGGGCCCCAACTACCACCCTGCACAGCCATTGTACCGCTCTTTATGCCTGGAGGTCTTCCCGTCAGTAGGTGGGCATTTCCATTTTAATAACAACTTCTCCCTACATTTTCCGTAGGAGCGATGTTGGTGGGGGCGAGGTGCTGCCCTCTGCTCAATTTGACAAAGAGAAGACTAGGTAGCGACCCATGTCACCCTGGTATTACTTTCACAAGACCCACAAATAATCTGTCGCACGGCAGACGACTTACCTCCACATTTGTAAGATTATTACTAAGAATGAATTTACTCTTTGAGACCTACACTGTCCTTTGTTACGCTCAATTTTATATATGAATACAGTGTCTTTTATATATGAATATTTTTAATCAAAACAAAAATAGCTCTTGTTATTATATTTCATGCTAATAGTGGCATATGTACATACATTAATTAGTGCTCTTAGGAAGATCATAACCGATTTTGAACGGATAAATAAAATTTATGAGCCATGAATGGTTATAACATTTAACTAATATGTTAAATATTGCCATGGAAATTTCGAACTCATGTGATAAAATAATGTTTATGAAATGTGTGTATGTCTATAAATCATTCGATACCCAATCTTCATATTTTTATATTAACTATTCTTTTTAAAAAGTAGTTTAGAATATGGAGAAAGTGATCACTTTAACAATTCCGCTTTTATGTTACCAATCCTACTTGGTTATACCAGATCTAGGCTGGCGGATATGGGTTGGTCTACAAAGTCTACGGGTAAGTCTAAAAGCTGTCTATTAAGATAACCTTACTTTTTTTTTTAAAGGTAAATCTGCTCTCCTGTACAACATAAACCTTCAATTTAAGTATTGGAAATCAGACAAATCATATATTTATATTTGTTTGTGAGCGCACTTGTATTATATGAAAAAAAGAGATACCATGGTAGCTCTTGGGATCCGTTCGGGTTTCGCAATCCTGGCGCTGGGGATTTTTAGATTTGGATGACAGCCTGCAGTTAGCCCCCTCCTCTATGACCACCGGGTCCCTCCATGGTAGAAAGGGATGCTAACACTGAATGATAATAATCAAAACAATAAAGAGCCCCTATTAGGATTTAAGCTTCTTGTTATTAACCGTTGAAAAATTCCATCATGAATCACTCCAAGAAGTGAGGGTGTTTAGAGAAAGGCCAAATTGAATTTTCATGAAAAATATTTAAGAATGTGAGTTTCAAAATTATGCGAGACCCCTTATTTTAAAGTATAGAAACGAAAATCGACATTTACGCTTTCTATTACAAAACCGTGGAATGAATTTCTTCTACAAGATAATGTATGAGGGAGAGTTAAGGCTTACATGTTTATATCTTCGTTGCTATTTGTGTAAAACTATGTTAGTCATCATTTATTAGAAATATGTTTAGTTTAGGCATCTACTGCGTGAAGGCATTATAACCTATCCATTTATATTGCATTATATTTGTATATAGAAATATCTGTGTGATTGAAATATTACAAAAGTAAGAAAAACTATATTTTGGACTCATTTATTTATTACTTAGTTCTTAGTGGCATCATTAATTGTTTTGCTTTTCTTATAGCAATTGACGGGATATTTTTATCATATTCGTGAATTATATTTATGCGAATTTAAAAATAAATACATAAGTAATAGACCTTTTGAAAATTAAAATACAAGACAGAATATTGGACAGAATTGGAGAACTGTTCCAGTTTTGACTTATTTTCCTTTTGTGTTTGTCTTCATATCTTCGAATAAAATTGGCATTTCAAAAATAATCCAAAAATATATATGATGTCTGATAGAGTCAAATACATTGGAGAAAGCCCATAACTTGTGGGAGTGTCCTCGGAGTTTGTCAATCCCATCTTATTTAATTTGGTTGGAGTGGTCCTCCATCATTCTTACAATTCCCAGGTCTTTAGGAATAGCCACCGAGGTCCTCCGCTTCTCTGTCACATTCCAATTTCTTAAATTGCTCTCGGATTTGATTTCTATACATTTTAAGTCTTCTCACTAAAACTCTTGCTAAGTCACCACAAACTCTTAGAGGTTTTTCAGTTTTCTTGCCCGCAGATTAAACAACTCCCCTTTCCAATACAATGTAAAATATACTTTGTTCCTTCGCTCTGGAATAACATCGAGTTATATACAACTTAGAGCTAATTTCGAATTAGCTCGTGGGAATTGTTCGATCTAAACCTCACCCCTTTCGACCAATTCAGATTTTCGGGACCATTCTATGTTCTAATATTTTTGTACATTTTTACGGAAATTACTTATTAATAAAAATATTTAACATTACAAATTCAAGGGTTGGGCGGGCAGCCTCTCTTTTTAAATACAGAAACCAACTTCGGTATTCTTGCAAACTTTTTCTTCTTAAATATAAATTCTTTGAGAGAGAGGAGGAATGCTCTGTGTCATAAGTATTTTCTTAAGGATCTCTCTCTCTCCCTCTGAAGAGAGCGTTAGAAAAAGTTGGACTAAATCTGGGAATGTAGGAATGCTTAACCATTTGCAAAAGAAAAATACATTTTGTTAATGCGAGTATGAAATATAACAAAATATTTCAAAACATTATCAAAAACTTTTATATGTTTGAAAAAATCTGCATATTTCAAAATAATAATCTTCAAATTTAAGGCTCAAAATAAAACCCATCAAAACTTTTCTGCGATATATCTTCCTCCTAGTTAATAGTATGAGTCTGAATGAAACACCCAATCACGTGTGTCACTAGAACATTTCCAAGCAAAATAATTGTTTCGCCCCCGTTTTATTTATTAACACTGAGTTTTTAATATAAATAAATTAAAATTGATATTGCAGTTTCTTTACAACCGTAAACCTTCGTTTAATATTAAAATTTGTTGAGGTTCACGGGCATTTGTTGTGACATTTGTATAATATTAATTTTAATCAGATATCTATGACTAGTTTGGAGAAAAAAGTAACAAAAACCAAAACATAACAAGTGCTCTGCTGTTTTAGGAATCGATGATTCTTCTAGCGGTTCGCATCAATGAGAAATAAGCTTTAACTCGATTTATAAATGTTCTTATTCTTTTCCATATTGCTTGAGAGCGTAGGAGCGGCATTCTGATTGTCCGCGTTAGGACTGCCTACGGAAAGATGTCAGATCGGCTTTCTTTGTGGACACCCTCTGTGGATGTAGAAGGTACATTCCCACCCTCGACCAGGGTCTGCTACAGCGGAGCGGTCCCGCCCTGGAAAAGAAGCCCGGTTGGCCGTATGGCGAGCGTCTCCCTCCCGCTTTTTCCTCTTACGTAAAATTCGAGCACTACTTCTTCTTACCGCCGAGTGGAGAATGCTTCCTGCGGGGAGCCGCGTTCTTCAGGAGTTGATGGGGCTCATATTGTGTGCGTCCTCAACGGACCCCGGATTATGCTGTCATTTTGCCCCACTTTCTGCGGTACATTCTTCACTACCCAACTGTGGTAGTAAAGACGTGGAATAATATACACTATTTCCTCGCTGCAAAAATCGAGCGGCTTTACTTTAAAACCTTCTCAGTACGAAACAAAAAAAAAAATCATCCAATCTGACAATGCCAAATTCTGTTATTACTTACCATTTTTAATATTACCATTTAAAGATAATATTGCTCTGTTTCATTAAATGTATTACATATATTTCTAAATTTATACTAACTCATTCATTTGACGACTGAAATAGTTTTTTCGTAAATGTTTGCACTCAAACATGTAAAATTATTAAAATATAGAAAATAATCAGTTACACATGTTCATTAATGGGGGAATGAGGTAATTGAATAGGGGATTCAGAAGATGACTATTTTACCTAACTAATCTTTTCATTTCGTAATTGGTATTGGACGATTAGTAGCGGAGAATTGTCTAATGGTAATACAAGTTAACGGTTTATAAATGCATAAGGAACGGTTTTTAATAAATAGGGAAGCTAAGATTTATGAAATAAATATCAGTCTTTTTAAAAATAATTGTCTAACAGTCAACCAGCTTAAGAGTATTGAATGATAGTGTCTCATGACTGTGTTACAAAATTCTTTACATATTCAAAACGAATTGAAGTCTTTCGATGTATACGTTTTCTTTTTAGGAGCTGAGGTAAGATTAGACCTTGCAGTTGTGAAGTCATAGTGATTCATAATTCTGAGTCAAGTCAGTAAAGCCATCGTAGAGATATTGTGAGCCACAGCTGTATTCTATACATATCAATACCATGCGATTAGTTCTCGTTTTGAATGGCTGCGACCCGAAAACCGAAAAAAAAAATTTTTCTTCATGCCCTGCAAGTCATCATATACGCTTAGGTACTAGCATATTAACTGTATAACCAATGCGTAAGTATATTTTTTCAGTCGGAATATTACATCTCCTAATAGAAATAATTATTTTTTGTATTCACTTCATATATCTTAACAATATCTTTAATATTTCCTAAGTCATCTAATAAGCGAATACAGCTAGGATTTGTCGTAATCCAATCAAATTATTTTCCTTAATTCATTGGATCTTTATTTTTTATAGAAAAAATGGGAACTGAAATTAGACTCTATTTTAAAATTGAGTCTAATTCAAGTTTCCAATTAGACATTGAAAAATGCTATTTTTCACTAGAAATTCTTAAATATATATTTCTTTCTTTACAGTTTATACTACTAATTATCTATAATTTCCAATATGAAGGCTGAAATATGTTTGTGAACATATATATAAACAGCCTTCACACACACACACATACACACTCACTCACTCACTCACTCACTCACTACCTCCCCCTATTCTCATATCTCTTTTAGCCTGATCCACAGTCTTTACTGTGTACAAGTGGGAATGGGAAGCAAACTCTCGCCCTATTTTTATTCAGAAATTCGTTTACCTAACCTTTCATTATTCTACTTCCATTATATATATGGATAGATAGACAGATGCCTTTGTTATTTCCAAACAAGAAATATGCACAAAACACATATTTCTAAATTAGGCACTACTCTTGGCTTAAGTATTATTTATGTAATTCTTCCTTGTTATTTGGTTCTACTATGTATTAAAAAATATATTGAAAAAATAAAAATAATATTGAACAATATAAAATATTTAGAAAGTAATGTAATATTAATAACTCAAATCATAGAAGACTATGAGGGCAGCTCTTTATTTTAATTAAAAATTGCATATTTTACTCTGTGTTTCTTAAAAATAATTTCATTTTAAATCAATGGCGCTTATCAGTTTTTCTCCATATCTAATAATCCTTACTATTTATTCACTATAATAAAATCGGAATAAATGACTGATTTTCACCTCGGGTCCTCTCCGACGTTATTACTAATATTTCAGTTTAAATTTACTTCTAAGGCTGTAAATTTCGAGTTGTTTTTAAATATTTCCGGTGAGCATTGTTAATTTAAAAAGGTGGCAATCAGAAAACTCAGGAAGGTAACAGAAACAGGAATGACTGCAGTAGAAGTCGAAGTAATCGCTTCTTAATAGTTTATGTGATCATTTCTTTGCAGAGGGGATTCAGTTTTAGAGTTCAACATCTAATATGTTAGGGGCACGTGTTCTCTTAAGCTGTTTAGGGAAAAAAGGTTACCTGTTCAAGACAGCTGTGCAACACGCAATCCTGACGGGCGACTGGCAATTAAAGCAATCGCTTGTCTCTCGTCTCTCCTGGCTACACCTTGGGTCTTCCTGAGTGTTCCACTGCTGCATGAGACGGGATTCCGTGCGCGAAGAACGAACGCTTTCCACAATCATATTTAAATAGGGACTAAGAAGTTTTTTTTCCCCTATTGCTTAGTTTTGTTTAAATATAACTAAAGACTATCTGGAGCATACAACTTTGCTGGGTTTGAATGGTTCGCTTACTTCTACTACCGGGAAGGTACATTATTAAGAAATCTTCTGTAACAATGAAAATGTGTTTCATTCCTCTCGCTATTGGATGTTTTTTTTTTTTTTTTTTAAGTAAACTAATTCGTGATTAGTAACTTAGGATTCCACTAGAGCTATAGGACACCTAATGCTAACTCGATCTGTTAGATGACGCTCAAGATGATGCATTGAGTAGGACACTACTTGAGTATGAGGAATATTAAAATAAAGTAAACGTAGCGAGTCACTATTTCCGTTGTGAACTCAACTTCTCCTCAGTTACAAAAAAAAAAACATAAACATTTTTTNAATATGACAATTTTTCAAATTAATTATAGATATAAAACTAATAGAAGTAGTAATGGTAATAATTTACACAGGATATGGAACTCAAGATTCATTAATAAACTAAGCATAATGACTGACATTCTTAGAATAAATGTATAATATTTTAGAGATTTAGATATGTGTGTGATGTGTTTGTAATCTGACAATGAAACTTGTCATTAATCCGGTAGTAAAAAATCTGACCTCCAGTAATATAAATTAATCTTCAAATTAACATTGTTTACTCTCACTTCCAAAATGCAAAGTTAGATCAGGAGATGCTCACTTTCCCTTCTCTCGCTTACACGTAGGACTATCGAACCAATTTCCTTTGGTTTTGTCTGCCTTGTGGAAAGCCTTAAAGAAGGACATCGAGTGTGGCGGGCGTGGTGTTGCGTCCACGGAGATTACAAAACGACTCGTGCGAAAGTTGAAAGTCATTGGTGCCAACCTAAGCCAGAGCTGATCTGGTTCCTTGGATTGGAGTGGTCTTTGCAGCTCTTTGTACGCCCCTGGGGTAAGTGAAAGGCACTTGCCATGGTCTCGCCGTGTTCCTGTCCGATGTGTGTGTGCAGCAGGATGAGGCTGATTCAGGAGTCAAGCTGCTTCTCCTCCAACGCCTTTAATTCCCCAAGCCATCAATCCATCTGAGGGAGGTTATCAAGCCCAAATCCAGATGAAACTGATGGACTCTATCAAATGTATTTTAAAATAACCTTAAAAAGTTGTTACAAGTTTCTCTGAGATCTTAATGACTTTTATGCATCAATATGATCTTAAATCTTTTTATGTATCTTCAGAGAAGTCGCCAGATAAAGGCATGAGGAACTTTTTCCTAACCAGTAATTGTTGATGAATAAAATATCAGTTACGCAGGTACAGATTCCCCACTTACAGTCAGAGATGTACATAAATAGGACTAAAGGTTCGAGCGGAAAAGGATTATGAAGGGAAACGATGTCAGCTGAAGATTCAAATAAACTTGTCCCTTCTGGTGGATCCTAACTCATTTTTAGAATCATCCTTATTTGAGCCTTTTTCAAAAATACTACAGAACATAAATGTTTGATTACATATAAAAAAAATGTTGTCCAAACTTTAATAATAACTTTTATTATTGTTATTGTTTTATCTAATTTGATCTGTGTGTGTGTGTGGGTGTAGTTTGCGCGTGAGTATGTGCTCCTATCAAGGAATAAAAGTTTATCCAGAGTAGTGGACGTTTAGAATATAATGGTAAAGTGTAGATAGCCTCCCATGTCCAAAAGTGGATGAAAGGGAGGTGAGAATATTATTTATTCTATGATAAAAGTTTTACGTTGTTATCAATGAATGAAAACATGAATGAAATGATTGCTTGATTAGGAGGTTTTCGGTAGACATTGGTTTGGGGTAGGGAGATGCTGGTTTGCTGTGCCTTGGATTGGCGGGGTGAGGACCGCGTCCCCTCTGGGCCAGGTTCTGCCAGCTGGATCGGGTTCGTTGACCACCTCCGCCACCACCAGATTTTTATCTCCGGCTGACATTGCCACCTTTTAGGATTATATGCTAATTCTTTATTTTTCCATTTACTATTTTGTTGACAGTCATTCTCTTTCAGTCACCTGCCTAATCCTCTAATTAAATATTACTTAGAACGCCCGACCTTTTAAATTTTCTGTAAAAACGTCTTTGTTTTATACCCCAGCTATTAGATTTAAAAATAGTAATCCTTTAATAATACCTGTCTCTGCCATAAACAGCCTTTTAATGATGTATCTCTATTATAAAATGTTAATTTATGCTATTGAGAAGCTGAATAATAAGTTATAGGCGTGGTGGTCCTTCAGAGATAAGAGATTTTAGGACAGACCATTCCAGCAATAAAAACATTCTGAATGTTATGGGTGTTTCAATGTGGCACTTTTCCCTGTACTCCTAACTTTAATAATAACTTTTATTATTCTTGTTATAGTTTTATCTAAATTGATCTGTGTGTGTGGGTGTAGTTTGCGTAGTAAATTCATTATCATACTTATTTATTTTATTTTAGAAGCTTACTTCAAAATGGTATTGGTTGCAACATGTTGATTTTAACAGCTGAACATTTTTAACATTACTGTAATCGTAAAATAATAATTTTTAAACATGATTATTACTAGTTATTTGTATTTAATTAGTAAAGGTAAGTAATCCATGACTAAAACTAGCTTATTTTCGTTTTTATTTTGCTAAATCTGAAATTGACATAATACTTGAAACCATATCGAAAAAGGAGAAGTTAAATATATTTTATGAAGGGAGGATTATGAGGAAATCGGTCTTTTTAATTGAAGAATTCAAACTAATTTGTAACCAAAAACATTTTAACATAAAGTTTTAAACTTTTTTTTCTTTAGAAAGTTATTTTACTATGGTGCTCCATGTTCACTAAAATTAATATACCACTATTGTCCCCTTTTAATGGTTTTTGTAGACCATATATGTGCTTCTAGGATCATGCAGACCTAGAGAACAATGAAATAAATGAGAACAATATCATTTATTTGATGGCACTAATTAATACTCCTACTCTTCTTCTTCCCTTAAAAATAA
>KZ807441.1:70241-92023 GCA_000696205.2 Oncopeltus fasciatus
TATATATATATATATGTATATATATATATATATATATTGAACAAAAAAATAAAACGTTATCTGAATATTTTTTAAGTCCATTTATTTTTGCGCCTGAAGAGTGTAATTGTAGATTGTTGTCTTGTTGATTTTCAAATGAGTAGTAGATTTCATTAATCACGCTAGAGAAAGAGCATGAAGGTTCTGATGTCCTTCTTTCCTCAATTATATAGTAGATGGCAAACACTGATCTTTATCCATACAATTGCCCCGTCTTAGAAGGAAGTAATCACTGGGATCTATTTCTCACAAAGGAATATACACAGAAATGATGTTTTACTCTTGTATTTAGGAATATTACACACTGTGGGAATCAGCTTTATTAAAATACATTTATGAAAAGGGTTATAATGAGATGCTACAGTCAAGATTCCAGATAGTCAAAAAAAAATGTTTTTGTTTAATTTGGTGTATCTAGCAGTATATTACGTTCAACTAGTATTCCAACAATGGGATTTGTGTAAATGATTTCATCTTAACTTGGTAGCTAATCCATTTGGGGAGCATACAGTTGTATTTGTGGAGTTGTAGGGATGAATAGTGGGACTACTCGTATACCTCAGGTGCCCTCTGGTATTCAACATTAATGCTTGGTATACGCTCTAGCCACCAGAGTTATAGTTAATACTCTTTGGTAGGTTTCTCTGTACCACTTCTTCAATGTCTCTTTCATGGTATCTCCAGTATCCCGACTCTTCACTCACATCACTTGTAAAATTGCCATCTTCAATTTAGTTAGCCTTTGGGCTTGAGACTTTTAAAATCATTATTTTTTACGTTTTTGCATTTATTAGGTTATGAACTAAATTAAAAGTATTAAAATGTTTATCAAATATAATATTATATTAAAATAATATGTATACAAATTTTGTTTTGTGCTTAATGCAATTTTATGTATTCTTAATTGTGTAACTTAAAATCATTCAATTCTTACTGAATCAACCATTCAATTATATACATTTCAATTTATTATTCTTTATTTAATTCTACTTTAAATTCTTGCTAGAATACTTGTAGGAAGATGTATGCCAACTGGGGACTATTTATTCCCCGCCTTTTTCTATTCATATTTGCTTATTGAGACTTTGTATAGAATTAAATTTTTCTGTAATATCTCATAAATAACTTATTCGTTTCTCAAAAAAAAATTTTGCTAATAACTGAATTAAATGATAGGAATTTAGTGCCTTCATGTGTATTTAGTTTAGTAGATCTTCTTGAAGAATGTCTTGTCGCCAGTAGAAATCTTAACAACAATCAAGTTTACAATCCTCTTCTCTCATAATTACTTATTTTATGTATGTTTCACTCTTTTAGAAGATTCATACTTTCTAAGAAACTTTCTATCTGAAATTATACTCACCTGAAAATACTATTCATCCATTTTGTAGAATAATGGAGATCAACATGACCTCATTATTCTATTGAATTGAAGGGGGATTGAGACAGAAAAATCTATCCTTATTCTACCTTGGCAGACCACAAAACTATCTGTTCTTTATCTTCATTTGTTCTTCTCCGATCTATTCGTGATTTACTTTTGTTTCCTCTGACGAATTGTACTATTATCGTGTCAGATATTATTTTGTGGTTTTCGTCTTTATGTTGCTGTTACATGTTTCTATCGTGACTCCATTTCGTATTGCGTGTTTTGATCATTTTCCTTATACCTTACTCTTTCATATTCCTTATTTTCACTTTACATTTATATTTGTAAAGTATTGTTTTAGTATTACGATCTATATCTCCTGTTTTCTCCTTTTTTAGGTCACGATCAAATCACATCGGTTACATTTTATTGTTTAATTAAAATTTATATTTAAATTGCGTATACCGGAAGTTGAATTACATACTACCTACAGACCTAAAAATTTCAGGCTGAGAAATTAACATTATGAGATGAATAAATGATTGTTTACCATTAACTGTAATGTTAGAGTTAGTTAAAACTTTTATGTTGAGCTTTCAATATCTTATGGCGTATAGGGGTTCTAGGATCCAAAGGAAATAGGCGATAATGTATAAAATTGATTGTATGTGTGTGTGTGTATTTTTAGGAAAGTATGAATTTATTTTAGGTTTTTCCTTTAACTGTTATAACTTAAGAAAAAGATAAATGGCTTGTACGTAAATGAGGGACGGGCAATAGCCGAATACATTTTTTTAATATTGACTGTTCCAGAGACATTGATTTCAAAATACTTATCAAAAAGTTTTCAACAAGGCTTAACAAATTTTAAGTTGTAGCATCTTAAGGAAAGTAAAGTATGAAGTTGTGTCCAATGAAGGAATCATATTGTCACCCCGCTTATTAATATGATAGTATAACACTGTTCGCCCCCAGCAGAAGTCGTAGTGTGAAAATACCTATGGCCCTCTACAATAATATGCACAAAAGTAATATTTATTACACAAGAAATTTATGTCTTTAGAAATTTATACTGAATCATGGGATTGGAACATTATCTGAATAGGACAAAGTAGAATATAAAAAATTGAAGCAAAAAAAAAAACTATTTTATACGGCTGTAACACTTTAATGATGACTTTATTTCTTATTATTCGATAATTCCAATATTTTGTGTAGAAAAAGGTGCAACACACTTGGGTGAGGTCAGAAGTTTCAGAAGCCACATAACGATGTCAATAGTTGATATCAAGCTTGAAAGATATCGATACAAATTTAACAATAGCTCCTCTCAGCTGATATTTTTGGCTTTTACCTAGCGATTGGGATTGTTGGCTTTGAAATTGACCACTACAGATTATTCTTCCCTTGCTTGCTATTCCCCACACGTGCAGACATATCACTTCTGCGGTGTTTTATGTGATCTGGGAGGCAAAAGATGTCAAGTGACTCAAAGGTGAGAGCGCTTTACAGTACTCATCTGATTCCAGAGTCGAAACTCATGAAGTGTTATTCTTCGGAATTATCATTTTCCTTTATTATATTTTTATGGAATTTAGAATTCTTCTTTTGCAACGCAGTGTATATTAATTTGGAGGTAAATTTGTTGATCGTTGAGTTTTATGAGAAAAAAAATATAAATAAAAACTAATTTGTAAATATTAATTTAGTTACCACAACTAACACCACGTACCATCCCAGGTAAAATTTAATCAATTAATGCGAGGGAATAGATAAAAAATCTATCTGTCCCAGCCAAGACTCGAACCTGGATCTCCTTCTTTCCGGGCCGGTAACCCATTCAAAAGTTTTTCTATTATTATCGCTTCATATTTTTTATGAGATATTTATCGCCAGTCTAGCTTTCCATTTAGTTATTTTAATTGAAGGGGTAGAAAGCCCTATGATACACAAGCGTATAAGTTGTATTGGTATATTAGAGTATATAATAGTTGAAGATTTTTTTTTTCTATTGGCAAATCAACCACTAGGGTCATTATTGCCTGAATGCGGGTGACGAGTGAGAAATGTAGTTCGTAAGACACTTAGGGGCGCAGGGGAGAACAGAGGTCAGAAGACTGGCGGTGGCACCACCCGGACATCTCTTTCACGTTTATTAACGTGGCTTGGTTGTGGAGTACGCATGTGCCTGTTCCATCCGCAGTCCACCAAGCTTTGGGCCTCACTATTGCCCAGATTCCTAGATGAAGCGCCAGCTAGCCAGCGCCAACACCCGCGGCGAGCCCCGGTGTTTAGAAAAAAAAAATCTTGTTTGAAAAAATGCACAAGAATTTATTTTTAATGCCAACGCTTTAGGCTTGGAATGCCATCGTCAGAGTGAATGAGAGCAGGGAGTGTCTGGCAAGCCAGGTCAATACAGGTATATCGGAATTGCGTGGGATCTAGATATTAATATCAAGATCCCACGCAACATCGCCACTAATATAATTACCAATCATTTACATCATCCTTTCCCCAAAATTCCAAATAATCCTCTTAATTTTTCCGTAGCCTAAATTACTCTTCATTTCCACAAAACCCACAACAGGGTCATTGGCTAAAAAAGGCAAACAAACATAAAGCAAAATAAAATTTATTATTATTCCTCCCTTAGTCGCAAATTTATTTATCTCTATTTTTTTTATTTAAGTTCTATTTTTTCATCGAGCCAACCAACATGCTTCCTTGTCTGCGGGTAAACATGAATGTTTTTTTGTCATTCAGGGAAATGGAGCTCATTTCATTCTTACGCTTATCGATACGATTGAAAGATTTTTCAGTCTCTGTTAGCCTACGTTAGTTATATCATCTTTGATAATATTTTCAATGTTACTAATTCCATTTATCGTATAGTCAGAATGTATATTTCCCTAAACCATATAAATGGAAAATGTCACACCTTGAAATCGCTTCTGCCATTATTTTTTATCCTATTAAACTTTATCTTATTAAGCATATTACACATAGGGAAATCAGGCTATTCACCGATTTTTATTTGTTATGATTTATAAAGTAAGTATGGTTTTTCAAAATTATATATATATATATATACATACATACATATATATGATGATCTCANATATATACATACATATACAATGTTTACCAATTAAAAATAAATATAGAAACCAGCTCAGCTTCTTTTTGGAAACTATAGAATGATTTCCTTAATAGCTGATATCAGTCGAGGTAGGAAGGTGGGTTTTAGAGGGAGTTTAAAGTCGTAACATCTTTTTTTATTTTAACTTTACAAAAACATTTTTGTGTGAGAGAGGTGGTTTGGAGAGAATTCCAATTAATAATCTTAATATCTGCATTATAATTAGTGATGCGAAAAAATTTATTTTAAATAAAAGGTTTAAAATTTAATTTTTAAAATTTATTTTTCCTCTATAACAATTCTACGAAAAATGCTTGTTAAGATAGATATTAAGATATTTACGAATTACACCCTGAAAGTTGAGCACTTCACTTACTCCTGAATATTTTAGAGCCAGCTTTAGTGATCTCACATTATCACTCTTGTCTGTCCTGCTTAATAGACCAAATAAATTATATATCATATTGTTGGGAAATCTGCTTAGTTTACGCAGTTCCGATCATTTAAAATGTTCTCTTGCGTGGAGTCAATTGTAAATTTATTAATTATTTTTCATATTGTTCAAAGCTAGACATTCATTAAACCTTTCTAAAATGTTCCATCTATAATGGTAATGTTGAGCAATAACTTTCAAAATGATATATCTGTGTGTGGGCTTTTACCTAATTTTTCGATTGGATATGCTGCGGTTGTTAATAACTCACAAGCTTAAAACCTGTCTGTATTTCACATTTACGGCTGTAAAACTACTTACCTATTATGATATATTCTGAATAGATTTTGGACTTAATTATGAATTATTTACTGCTCATTCGTAATAGCAACCTCATCAAGTATTTCATATACTCCTCTCCAGATCTTGAAAGTAGGTTATTGGTACATTTATTCTGCTGTCAAACAGGCTTCTGTCGGAAAAAGAAAAAGATTCTTTGAAAGTATTTTTTCCCATCCATTTTAGTTCGAACTAACAGAATTAAAGTTATTCTGATAAAGATTTACTCTACAGTAGGCTGTGATGAATTGTTCATGAATACCGAAGCCTGCTTAGCGTAAAGAAATTAATTTGTCCCAAATCTAAATTGAATTCTCCATTAATAATTCACTATATAATTGTCAATTAATAAAAATTATATATATATAAGATTTAAGCTTTTGTTGAAATAAAAGAAATACTATAGAAAAAATACATATGTGTGTACATACAATATATATAAATTTCATATTTTTGTATAAATTTATTTTATGAATATTTAAAGAACTTAAGTTTAAATGTTTGGAAGTAATTTTTGTTTGGGTTGATTTTTTAGTGCTATGTATTTTATTTCTGTAAGATTAGATATTTGTGTGTGTGTGTGTGTGTGTGTGTGTGTGTGTATACCACTTTTTTAAATTTGGCGTTTCGCAATGAAATCCTTATTATCCTTAACTACGTAAGAATTATAAAAAAAAAATTTATTTCAAGTAATACAATGTATAACAACTGTATGTTAACAATTTGAAAGACATTTATTAGCTATAAAGAAGCAAAGTGAAAACTTTAAGCTGCCCAGCTCTTAAAATCAAAATCACGTGATACTAGAGCAATTAAAATGCAAAAAGTAAAACTCCCGAGATCTGTTCTGGAATACTGAGTCCCCCTGGGGCGGAGGGGATCAGGGATTCAGGGGAAATTTTAAAGTTGAAGCTCTTAGCCGAGGCAATTTCAACTTTAATTAAGGTCATGTGACGCGAATGTCCAAAGACGAGGCTCATTAGCTGTGAAAAGAGGAGAAGAAGAGGGAGGAAAGAGAAAAAAGAAGGCAATTATGGGACAAAACTAGTGAGATGGCCTCCTCTTTACATCTTGGACCTAGCAAATGGGGTGTCGTCAGCCACTTGCATGCAAGGGTTATTTAGGGCAGGTAATGCAACAATTAAACATTTCCGCCGAGTTTAAAACTGTTTTTAATTAATAATTATATGATCGGTTTATTAGTGCTTCCCTTATAGCCCCAAGACGTACACTAGTATAAGATACAAGTTTGAGAGCTTCCACAGTCAAATTTGTCTACTGCATAGAGGCAAAGAATCCTCTATGTCAATAGAACATTGACAGGGTCACTACTGTGACTGTAATATGATTTTGAACTGAAAGAAAAGTTACGTGCTCTCCTCAGTACAAATATATTCGGGAAATGGAGTTTGCTTATGTCATGTGAGTTCAACTATCCTGGTTATAAAAGTCCGTATCGCAGAAGCTGCAAAATATAAGCAGATTTCCCGTATCACGTTCAAGTTTGTCGAAATCATTTTTGCAAGCCACAAAGAACAATAAGCGAAACGTTACCTCAGGACTGGCCGGGAAGTGAGGGGGTAGAAAATACTCAAATATCCTAGTTACATCCGGAAATTTATTCCTTAACAAGTATAATGAACATATAAAAGGACATATAATTCAATTTTTTTAAAAATTACTAACATAACATGAAGGTATTACAATTATAAAATTTGGGGGTTGAAAGAGGTCGAGGTGTATAATGGTATTGGGGATCTTTACGATTTAATGAATTTCAAAATTAGTACTTCGTATTAAAAGTAAAAATCATATGTTTATTTCGTGCACTTTATTTTTTTGCTCATTATCTATAATTTTGTGTAAATTTCATTATTTACTTTTCCTTCCGAGTATTTTGTTGAGTGGGAAGGAATGGATCCAGATGTGCTGTGGAGAATGTTGAGAGTACTCTCTTGAAGTGCGAGACAGCCTTGAGCTTATGTAGTTATTGTCGGTCAGCCCCCGACCGCAGTCTCAATCTCATGCTCAATCTGTTCTCTGCATGGGATGACTCCGTCTGAAATCCCACCATCGCACATCCCATCTCTTTGTAGAGGGTGAGTGCAGATGGCTTTCAAATCCAGTGGGCAAGTCCCACAACTCTCCCACCTCTCTAGAAGTCTTCATTTCAGGTCTAATAGGATAGATTGAGTGAGAGATACAGTTCTAAACAACTGCACAGATACAGTAATTGACAACTGCACGAAAGAAAATTTTAAGACACAGGCAGATATGGTATATGCAAAGATTTTCCTTCTACAAATGGAGTTGGGCTATGTGAACAACGAAAATTTTACAAATGATATGCTAAAGATTTAGCAAAGAGGATACAAACAACTTCATAAATAACAAAAAGGTAGTTCTAAAAAAGCAATATTACCCATTAAAATTAGCTTGGATATCAATCTGAATGCTCTAAATGAGAACATAAATAAATTATAACAAAAACAACAAAAGATGCTTACAAAATAAAATGAAGAACAATTATAGATTTTCCTAGATTCATATCTGAAGACAAAAAACTATAACCTTATTATATGCAATATTTTTTATTCATTCTTCTTTTTTTTTCAAATCTCTTCAGTGGAAGGCATTGAACTATGTAATGGCATATGCGATTTAGTGAGAATTTTTATTCTTCACGTTGTATAGAGAAATAGTAATTACTGGGGTTCATATGCTCAACTGAAGGATTATAATGCCTCTTAAAAAGTAAGTTACAAGTATGTAAAAATAGTACTCCGGATGATAAAATTTGCAAATAGTACGTAACTCTTTTGGTTTTATAAAAATAAGACAAATTCTTATATGTTATTTTAATAAAGAATTTTCCCAATAATCTATTTTGAGTATTCAGAAGTAAATATTTCTGTGGAGTCAACATTCAAAAACCTGTAGGGGAAATGTATTATCTAACTTTTGCAGATTGCTATTCAGAATGTTGGTATTATATAGCTCCTATTTCAAAAGATAGATATCTAGTAATATATGTTTCTTCTCGAACATTTGTAGGAAGAAAAAGCTAATATAGATAAAGGCAAACATATTTAGGTGCCTCTTACTTACATACAAATGCAAACTAAAAGAAAAATATTCTATATCTCTATAAAAAATGTTTTAATGTTTCCTCTAACTTAATTCATTCTATAAGATAAAAAATATCGATTAACAACTAGGTATAACTAATTTTGCCCCCATGAAAATGAGCCGGTCTTTAAGTTGAGACTTGAGTAAGCGGTTGGATTTAGAAGTGGAGTAAACTCGGCTTTGGAATTACAAAGTTATCTGCTCTGGCGGTTCCCTCTACTGCACCCCGACTGACGAAGGGGGTTGGATTAGGTATCTCTACCTCTCCCTGTAGCTGCACCCTCCCTTCCCCCCCACCACGGGGTTAGACAACAAGAGCCCTGATTGCTACGGGGGAGCTGACCCAGATAACTACAATGCAGGACGCCACTACAAGACAGCGCTGTACTTGGCGACCGACCAGCGACTATTGTAGTGGACTGCTTTCCAATGAGGAATGTACAAATCGGTGTCACATCCGCTACTACTCCACACCCACAGAAAACTAAACAGCTGCTTTCTTCAGCTTCCTACGTCATTTTCTACTATATCTGAAGAGCTATTAATGTTAATTAGAGCTACTTAATGTTAATTAGAGGAAACATCTTTTTTTCTTAATTAAATACTTAAATCACGCATTACCCTGAAAAAGTTTATTTTGAATTCTTTTTTATGTCAAAATCACCTTTTTCACTACCTTTTCTTATCGCTAGGCTTCGGAAATAATAGTTAATTTAAATAATAAAGAGGCAGGATTTTTTGTTGATTTTAGTGAAGCAAAAGTGTGTAGCTGTGTGTGCTTATGTGTTAGCAGTTGGATATAGTTGGAATATTTAAGTGCTGTATAAATGGATCTTTTTTTTTTTTTTTTTTTAGAAATAGCAAATAGAAGTTAGTCATTTTGAAAATATTATTATTGGATTTCCGTAATAAGATGTGTTCAGGTATATCAGGAGGTTTGCAGCGACTCGCGATAGCCTCTAAAGCTGGTAAGAGGCTGACGTCTATATCGCTCAACGGAATCTCATAGGACTGTGTGGTGACGTCTAAGAAGGCCGAAGTGCGTATATGATTCGCTGAAGGCGTCTTGAATCTATATGGCTTGCTCCAACTGTCCTTGCTGTTGTGCACACTTCCCCTTTCATTCTTCATCAACTGTCATCATAAATTGCTTTAGTCTTCAAAACTAAAAAGTTCCTGGATGTGTATTAGGAACAATTTTCCGCTTTGCTCAAGCAGTATGAATTCTCAGTGCCAGTATAGTTATAACTGGCAGAATTCTTTCAGAAGTGGGACGCTAGCATAAACAAGACCTTGGCAATCTCCCACGTATTAAGAAAATGATTCTTCTTCGGAAGATGGCGCTCCAGAAGCGGCAATGATAAGGACTGACGGTAATGAGCTAGTGTCCGTGGGAATCGGGACAAGGGCAGACTGCAAATTTTCACTCCCTTGGGAACCCAGACAGAAATCGTAGAATAAGAACGGAGTTTTCTATTCAGTAGGATGTGCATGGGGTCGAGACGTAACTGTCATGATTTAATCTGAGATGTAGGAAAATATTTGAGACCGACTAGATTTAGTTTATTAATCCGAGAGCTTAAAGAGGTAATGAATCTTGTCCTTTAGAATCTATAAAAAAAAACAATAAGAAGAAAGAGTAGTTCGCTAATACAGCCTGTGAACCGACCAGTTAAGATTGGTAATGGAGGGGCGTTCTTATTTTGAGAAAAAAAATTATTAATATGCTCTTTCATAAAAAAATTATGGATCTCTAAAAGCAGAAGATTCAATTTACATTTATTATATTCCATAAGAAAATATTTCATTATATTACCACTTTTTTTTCTTCTGGCCACCAAGGAAAACAATTTTTCAATTTAAAGATTCAGTACATCCCCCTTCTTCTCTCCCGATTTCACCATTGATCGACCAAATGAAAGCTTTCGTAAAGGAACTAAAATATCGGGATTAAGATGAGATAGATATTATAATAAATTAAATATATCGATAAATTTAATTTGAACGATTAACTTGTAACGTCAATAAGACATGACGTAGACTTGACCATTTTTCTCTTCATTATTCTGTTGATGGCAGAAATCACCGGACTCATTTTTCGCTCAAGAGATAAACTGGTGCTTAATGGTTGTTTATAAATTATAAATAGGAATAGACATTAGGTGTTAGTTTCATGGTAGAGTCCATGAAAATAACAAATAATGTTTCTCTTCTGAAGAAGTAAGTAGTTGATGGACGGTTGGGAATGTTTGAACTTGGACTAGTCAAACATATGACAGTAAGTATGTTTGCTTTTTTTACTGTTATCTCCTTATCATTCACTTCTTTAACTCGTTAGTGACATAGGACGGTGATATCTAAGGCAAACATTTTTATTTTATATCTTTATTTGTATTCAACAGCCTTCGTGTTTATAAAAAACCAGGATTTGATTTCACTCATAATTATTTGATTTGGTCAAATATTATTGGTATTCAAATGGATTAAAATTGTACAATAACAGCTGAGGCACAAACCTGCCCTTACTAACTGTATCCTGCTCTTTGAAGCATTTTTCTTACATAAAACTCTCTATGATAAAAAATAATCAACAAAATAAATAAAGGAAGCTATAAAAATAAATAAAAAAATACCAAAAAATGCTATCAACAAATAAGTGTACATTTCAACAACAAATGTGTGTTTTATTTTATTAAAGCAACGCTAAAGAGATTAATTTGTATAAGTAGTATATGATAAAACTATTTTGTGTTAGTCCATTTTCATTTCAACAACAAATGTGTATTTTATTTTATTATAGCAACACTGAAGAGATTAATTTGTATAAGTAGTATATGATAAAACTATTTTGTGTTAGTCCATTTTCATTTCAACAACAAATGTGTATTTTATTTTATTATAGCAACACTGAAGAGATTAATTTGTATAAGTAGTATATGATAAAACTATTTTGTGTTAGTTCATTTTCATTTTCCAGAATTTTATTTTAAAGTTTTCTGTATCATTTGAATTAATATAATTTTTCGTTTGGATCTTCTCTTTAACCTGAATAAAATCGAATTCACGAAAAATATAATTATTTAAGGCCTCAATCGCATATTATTACAATTAAGCATATAAGACACTTTCAGTTCTTGTATAGATCGGATGGAGGTAATAAGCTTACCTACTGTCTCACTACTGTTTGTACACAAAGTAGAGGGACGACACACGGCATGTTCTCCTGTCGTTGGCAGCACTTTTTCGTTAAAATCTCCACATTTTTGGTACTTATGCGTGGAATATTTCGCTGCATAGAGAATTTCGTAACTATTTTGTTTGCCAGATTTGTCTTTATAAGTAACGTGCCTCTTTCCTAGTGTATTTCTTAGCATTGCACTTAATCCCCAGATCTAAAGTGAATTTTATTCTATTTAAAGAAAGTAACTTATGTATAAAGTTCAAAGCTAGTTGTTTATTAGATAGCTACTGTATAAATTTGCAATAATTTATGTATTATAAATTATATTATACTCATACATATACTTTATAATTTTAATATTGAAAATTTGAGTTGGAAAAAGTAATGTACAGAAAAAGAAGAATGCCAACTCTTATTGTTAGAAGAGAATTGTTGATTCCATCTTTACAGTATTTCTGTACTCCTACTTATTTTCCGAGTAGAAGTACGGAAATAGGCGTACTATCTGTCTCTTTGGAATGAAGTCGGAAAGAAAGAATTCGCTAACTATATTTACACGCCTGTCTTCTATTAATATCTGTGTATTTCCCCAACTCGTAAAGCTTGGCTCGGCTTTTAAATCTGCCGAAAATCCATGGAATTTCCATTTGACTAAAGGTTTAATGTGCAATGTAACATTTATCTCATTTTTAAGCTCTATCACATTCATTGGTCAAGATTTTTTTCTACGTGACTCCCTCCCCCCTCCATCCTTAAAACTTAAATTTATCTCCTAACTAAATTTATCTCTTGGATTTCAGTTATTGCATACGTTCCCAAATTACGTTTAAGTTGTAATATTTTCGTGTAATCATTTACATATCTGCTGCCTTGAGCGTTTGGAATTTTTTTAGTTTTTCAACAGTATTTGCATGCATTTATTTGTGTAAATAAAATAAAGTTTATATAAATACCAGTATTTGAATTGAAAAACATAAATATTAAGAAGACCAGAGCGATATTTTCACTGATACAGCGAACAATAGCATTATCAAATTATCTTTTGTATTTTGTACTACTGTAAAACTAAAGTATATGAAGTCCTTCGTATTTCCAAATTTCCTGTAAGGATCCTTGCCTAGCTTACTTTATTTAAATGAAGCTATTCAACTTTGGTTGCATGTTGCAATATTTAAAAAAGAATTATCAGATCTCCACCAGTCTTGCATTGGCGAAGCTAAAAAAAAAAAAGACCATTCAAATTGCAATTATGAGTGTTTGTGTTAACAGAAACCAAATGGATCTTATTTTTGCAAACCGTTAGATGGGTCCTTTAACGGCTGAAATCGGTCGATGGTGGGAGAGAGGAGTTTAATAAAACCCAATTGGAAAATCGTCAATAACTTAGTCACTATTATAGTTACGAAAACATTTATAGAAAGTAATGTGTTTTGAACATTTTTTAACGGTTTTACTCTGTAATGTTTTAGCCGAAAACGTATGTTAAGTAATATATAAAAAAAATGTAATTTTGAGTTTTTGGTGGGCCCCTTTATTTTTGAAAAATAGAAACGAACTACGATACTTAGGCTTTTCATTGTAGACCTAAGATAAAATATTTTTGTGGAAATTCGATGAGGGAGAGGGGGTTTTGAGGAGAAAAAAATGAATTTGCTTTTTTATTTGAGGTAGGAAAAAGTTTAAGGAACATTATAGAGGAGTATAGCATTTATTCCCTATATCCAAAAGTGAGATTCGCGCCCACAAAGTACACTTTCGTTGCTGTCAATCGTATATAGACCTCTTGTAACAGACTCTCCAGATTTGATCTTCTAGTTGAAATATCAACTTAGAATTTCGCTTGGCGGCTATAAATTCTGTTGCTCGTTTTATTTAGAGAAGCAAGATACTTAAATAAGTAATATTTTTGTAGAAAATATAGGAAGTAGCTGACAAATCTGTTGGGCTATAGAAAGGGCTGAATTCTGACTCACGATCGCAGGTAAAGGTAATCTTGCAGTAGCTCACAGGATGAGGGAATACTCTAGATGTGACCCGAGGCCTTTACTGTGGGATTCCGTTCCGTCGAACCCTTCCCTGCCGTTGGTCATGTTATGTCGACGTACTAAAAGTTTTATGTTTGCACGTTGCTGAAAGCCAAAATGAGAAATAATTAGTATACTTACAAATTTCTCCTTAGCTGTCAAAATCCGATACTTTTCGTATAAGTATGGCCGCTTAATGATTGTACATAGCCAGAGAAACTTAATCAAAATTTCTTCATTATAATCTCTGAAGCATAAATTTCTGTTCGTTCAGCTATCTGAATTTACATATCAATCTCTTTCTGTCTGATCATTGTAGATCGCATGATTGTTGATAATGGAACGATTACCAGCAATCTATTTTAAATAATCTGGCATGAATGAAGTTTAATATATTTTTACAACTTGTATTTCTGTAAACCTCATATTTCTTGACTGCAGAGAGGTTTAGAACAAAGCTGTTCTTCGGAAAATGCGTTGCTACACATCTGCTCATGAACTGAACTTCTGCTGCTAAAACGCCTTGGAAGGATTCTGTGCTCATATAAATGAAATTCGCACAGAAACTTAAGAGTTGTGTTAGACTGTACTTAGTCCTTTCCGTACGGCGGGACAAGCCTGGAGGCGTGAAAGGGCTTCCTTCCCGAAAGGAAGAGTCCCCGACAACTATCTCGCTTTCTTCCTTTGTCTCCTTGCCGGGGGAAAGTAACTTGGAAACGGGGGGTTATCTAGCTTCCACAGGGGTGAAAACCACTTCTTCCCCTCTCTGTATATTCTTAACACGGACTCGTGTGTGTATGTCCGTACCAGCCCCTAGAACCCCACAAAAGAAAAAATGTCAACAAGGAAGAAGTATAAAGGACCAATGCTTTTCCTTTCATTCCTTACATAATTTTGTCCATAGATACTGAAATAATAGAGATTATTTGAAATGTAAAGTTCGACGTTAACTTTTTTTTTCTTTTTTTTTTATCCTCTGAATGCATTTTTTTTTACTTATCTAATATAATTAATTCTTCCGTATCTTAGTTACTAACTATTTACATTTAAATGTTGCATGTCATATAAACGTTTCTCCCAATAATACGATTTTCTGAAACATTGAATATTTCAGAAGATAATTTGTTTGCGATCGGTCAAAATTGATCCAGAAATACAATTTTAAAAAGAAGTATTTTTTATTATCTTCCAACGTTTCGGCCTACATTGTAAGCCATCTTCAAGGTCATCTTGAAGGCGAAAAGAAACATGTTGTCACCTGGATCAAATGCTCATGACTGATCAACCTTGAACGAACCCCTGCAAATTCTCTACTAATAATCTAAACGGTCAAAAACTCTCAAATTTAATATTTCATGTATAATTTGAATTCATAGCATATTAATGAGACAGCGTTTCGTCAGTTTCAACTGTCAAACCCAGAAATTGTTTTTATGTAATTCTGAGTAGGAGATACTACTAACCAACTCAAGCCGTGATCATTTTAAAGTTGAGTTTTATGTTGTGTAACGTTTTAATGAAATTACTCTCGATATTGTTCTTAAATGTTTTTAATCAAGGGTTGGGTTTCGAGTGAACTCCAACTTCGAATATTTTAATTAAAAGAATATATATTTGTGGATAATTATTAAGTACTGTATTTCAATTTTCATTCTGTTGAAAGAGAAATGACGCCGGTGAGAACGTTGAAATGAAACTGATCATATTTAGTGTATTAATTTTACCTCTCTTCTCTTCTAGGTGAGTTTGCTAGTTCAAAGATACACACTTTTAATAAACGCAATTGTGTAACGTACCGAGTTACATCTTGTTTTATGTACTTTTGCTAGTGCGTACTTATACAATTACATGATATAAGTATTCCTCCATTCCTGATTGATTAGTCTCGATTCATTCATTCAAATCCGAATCATTTATATATCATTTAAATAAATTATTTTCATTTCTCTAACCTTACTATTTTAGCCGCTTTTCAAATCCCGATTTAACCCATTTGCGACTCTCTTTAAGTTTTACATTCTAATGATTTATGCCGATTTTTGCCATGGAAAATTATTTGTTGTTCTAGACCGCATGAATAAATAAAATCTAGAGTTCAGGTAAACCCTACATCTAATACCCATTTTTTCTCTGTAACTCCCAAAATCTTTTAAGTTTAGGATCAGTCTCAGTGAAATAGTCTTTGTTGAGTTTCATTGCCCCAAACAATATATTACGGCCGTTGTATTGTGAAAACTTTTTTATTCAAATTTCAGCTAATCTCCCACCCAGCTATATACGCTTTGATATATGAATATACTATATTTCAGAGTACGCTGAGAAGATGAATGATCCCTCGAGTGAATTGGGCTTTCTGAATGAGACGCATGCGCAAGCCGCGTACAATTCTGCCATGTATTTTATTTCTCAACTGTAGCTCCTCACAAACAAACCAAAATTGCTNATTAGATAAGAAAAAGAAAAACCATGACTGAAAATTTCGTCGGTGGGTTGGTAGGTTAAGGAACTGGTCTATTTCTTCATCCTTATCTAGTTTCTCATGATAGATTTGTATTTTATATACTTATTTGTTGCCTATACGCGCTCTAGTATCCGTAACAAAATTGGTCCTAGGATTGTTGCTGCGATTCCTTCAATGAGTTCCTTTATGACAGAAATTGGTCGAGTAGGAAAGGGGCTTTGTGGAAGAGCTATTATAAAAGTCATTCATATCTTAGTTACTGCAAAATTTGTTGAAATTAACAGATATATAGTGTTATTTTTTAATATGTCAACGTGCTCCTTCTTGTTCATAACAGTCTAGAGCCATCCATTTTCTATCCAGGCGTAATAAGTCATTTATTTGTGATTATATCATTGATTAGGCAAATAAGTACCATTGATGCACGTCGGAAATTGTACATCAGACATCAGTTAATTACTCTTTGTTCTTGAGTGTGGCTCTTGGGTAGCCGAATATATTTCATGAAATATATTCAAACCCGAGATACACTGAAGATTTCTTTATTCGAATAGTTAGTTTGATATTCTGGAAACAAATACATTTAATAAATTCCCCATAAAGAAATCAAGTTATTTACCTGTTTGGTACCTTGAATTTTGAAAAATTTAAACGGATCTACTGATTCCACATTGTGTTTTATATTTGTCTATATATCCTTGTACAGAATGTATTAGGCAATTATTTTAATTACCTGTTTCTGGCAGTGGGACAGAATCAAGTTTTCAATATCTCTAAAAGCAATATTTATTCATGGATATTATACTATAACTGATAATATAAAATTGTAAATAGTAAATACCGTAGATTTTATTATTAGATTTTTTTCTTTGGGGTTCAGTCAAAGTAGATCCAAAAAAATATAAATTTTAAGAAATAGACATGTAACCTTTAATAAACATCTAAATAGTAAATAATACTATGTATGTTTTAATTTATGCTCTAGTTGTACAAAGAAAACAGATGATAGATACATATTGATTATATTAAAACAAATATATCTATACGATTTACACAAATAACAATAAAATTTTAACCTAAATATTTACAAAGGTCAAATAAACATAAAACTAATAAACAGCTACTAAAATTAATTCAATTTGAAATAGTCGTCTAGAGAATAGATTACTGTTATGGTCTGTTACTTTTGAATTTGCTTTTAAAACTTTTTGTCTTCTCCAATAGCTCAAATTTTAATGGGATATGAGTGGTAGGGAACCGTGCCAGCAAGTCTTCTGTAGTGTTGTTCTCTATTTATTTTATGTCTATAAATAGCCTTGCCTGTCCATGTTTCTCAAATATTGGAGAATGTATTTTTTTTCTTTTTAATACTTTTAAAACCTATGGTACCAGCTTAGTCAATACTTTCATTTTAATAATAAGTTTCAGCCAAAAAAATTTAGACTTTTTTTTTTACGCTGAAAATTTACTAAAGTTGCTCAGAATTAAAATTTCATACCTTTTTTTATTTACAGAATGGCTATGATCAGCTTTGGTAGGTCTGATTTACTTGTAGGAGATATTTATTAACGTCTTATTTCAAATTCTATATTGAATGGAATAATTTGATCTTCTATTAAATTATTATTATTCAATTTTAATGTAAAGTACTAAGTTTACATAAAAATGGAATATCTACTAAGATATGATGTAGATTTGATAATTGAAGAGCTCTCATAATAATTTAACTGGCTTTGAAGATCCTGAGAGATAGATCTGTAAACATAGTTCAGTTCAAGTGTTCTCAAAACTTTAGAAAACAAAAGAACGGGGGGTTATCTAGCTTCCACAGGGGTGAAAACCACTTCTTCCCCTCTCTGTATATTCTTAACACGGACTCGTGTGTGTATGTCCGTACCAGCCCCTAGAACTCCACAAAAGAAAAAATGTCAACAAGGAAGAAGTATAAAGGACCAATGCTTTTCCTTTCATTCCTTACATAATTTTGTCCATAGATACTGAAATAATAGAGATTATTTGAAATGTAAAGTTCGACGTTAACTTTTTTTTTCTTTTTTTTTTATCCTCTGAATGCATTTTTTTTTACTTATCTAATATAATTAATTCTTCCGTATCTTAGTTACTAACTATTTACATTTAAATGTTGCATGTCATATAAACGTTTCTCCCAATAATACGATTTTCTGAAACATTGAATATTTCAGAAGATAATTTGTTTGCGATCGGTCAAAATTGATCCAGAAATACAATTTTAAAAAGAAGTATTTTTTATTATCTTCCAACGTTTCGGCCTACATTGTAAGCCAACTTCAAGGCCATCTTGAAGGCGAAAAGAAACATGTTGTCACCTGGATCAAATGCTCATGACTGATCAACCTTGAANTTCAAAGATAATTTTAATTAAAAAACTCCATGCGTTAGTAATAACAATATATATTTCCAGTGCCTGTTCCTTTCATTAAATATAAAAATAAATAAGTTTATATGACTAATTTGGTATTACAAGCCGAAAAGAAACATTAATTGTAAATATGACTTGATAAAAAAATTTTGTAACTAATTGTATTTTAACTTGTAACGTACTTATAGATGGTTGATAATAAAATGTATTTCAACGTAAATAACTTTATTTACTTGAGGGAAATGTACTAAAATTATGCAATTAATAATTGTGGCAACTAGTTTCTAACTATCTTTCTTTCTAAGTGCAGGTGGCAGTTGAAAAGGTGTTTCAAGGTAGATTTCTTTATCTTTATTCCATGATGAAGGTATCAGCCATTCAGAAAACTCTAAAGTAAAACGAGAAATGTACTTCACATTTAGCTAATGATCCCAACGACACAGAATGTAAACGTGTGCCGTCAAACTGGACCAGACACGTTCTTATCACGAGATAGAGGCAGGACTTCCCCTCTCGCTGATATCTGTCAGGGGAAACAACTGTTTTCGTCAGCGAAATATGATGTGATTTCCCTTTTCACCGTAAACAATGTCTTCAACGTTTTTGCGCTACTTCTATTTCATTTGTTGTAAAACTTCTAGATCCAGTGCGCTGCTTCTTACTTTATATGACGGTAGACCGAGCAGTAACTAAAGCTGATAACTGAAGATCTTTCAGATTTTCCCTCTGGTTCGAACAGGGGACAGACAGAAAGTTGGACCTACAAGACCATCATAGCTGTATTTTTACGAAAGAACCACATAAGCTAAAGAATTAGGAAAACACTTTTTTTCCTTTTAGAAATCTCTTTTGTAATTCAGCAATTACGGTCAATTTCGCGTCGGCGTAAATAGAAGAACTAGAAATGTATAAGGGGGACTGCATGGAAAATGCAATGACGGACAATGGCCTCGCCCCGCGCGCCAGCCTGAAGGGGAAATCGCCTGCCCTCATCCTTATTTCTTTAGTATGCTTAAAAATTGCAAAACTTTTACATGAAAGTAATTTACCTTAAATTCTATTAGCATATTTACCGTAGAGAAATCAAGCTATTACACTTTAGTATCATGACGCGACTTTTGAAAAATAAAAAAATCTAACAGACCCTTATATTCTACATTTGAGAAACTATAAATATGGTTTTTCTTTTTTTGTGGTCTTACAACTCTTAAAGAGTCTAGGCTTACTGTATGTATATATATTTGTCTGTACGCGCTCTTGCGTCCAAAGTTTTTAAAATTATAAAACCAGATTCGATATTGAATTCTCTCTTAATTTGACTACCGTTGTATTAATTCGTTAATCACTAAAACCCATTGAGAGAGAGGGGGTGACATGGAGACTAGAATATAAATATTACGTATTATTTATCATTTATATTAAGGCAAAACGTATGGAACTAAATGTGNATTAGATAAGAAAAAGAAAAACCATGACTGAAAATTTCGTCGGTGGGTTGGTAGGTTAAGGAACTGGTCTATTTCTTCATCCTTATCTAGTTTCTTGGGATAGATTTGTATTTTATGTACTTATTATGTTATCTGAACGCGCTCTAGTATCCGTAACAAAATTGGTCCTAGGATTGTCGAGTGGGAAAGGGGCTTTGTGGAAGAGCTATTATAAAAGTCATTCATACCTTAGTTACTGCAAAATTTGTTGAAACTAACAGATAAATAGTGTTATTTTTTAACATGTCAACGTGCCCCTTTCTTTTTCATAACAGTCTAGAGCCATCCATTTTCTATCCGGGCGTAATAAGTCATTTACTTGTGATTATATCATTGATTAGGCAAATAAGTACCATTGATGCACGTCGGAAATTGTACATCAGACATCAGTTAATTACTCTTTGTTCTTGAGTATGGCTCTTGGGTAGCCGACTATATTTCACGAAATATATTCAAACCCGAGATACACTGATGTTTTCTTTATTCGAATAGTTAGTTTGATATTCTGGAAACAAATACATTTAATAAATTCCCCATAAATAAATCAAGTTATTTACCTGTTTGGTACCTTGAATTTTCAAAAATTTCAACGGATCTACCGATTCCACATTGTGTTTTATATTTGTCTATATATCCTTCTTATTTTTTATTTATTTTTATTTTTATAAATGAAACCTAATTCGCTATATAAGCTTCCTTTTTCAAACCATTGGATGAGTCNGACGAGAGTCGACAAATAGCTTGACAATGTCAGCTCCTTCGAGTGTAAGACGAAGTTCTCGTCTTTCTCGTAGGTTAGGCTCTCGCCAATGTAGAGGGAATTGAATGAGATACCTGGCGCGTCCTGGTAAGTGCACAATTGGCAAGTGCACCGGCCCGGATCGCAGGAGATCCAGGTTCGTTTCCTGGCTGGGACAGTTAGATTTTTTATTCTATTCCCTCTCATTAATTGTTTAAAAATAGTGTATTTTTTTAAAAAATTATCTGCCAACATTGTAAGCCACCTTGAGGGCTATCATGAAGACGAGAGAGGACGTCCTGTCCCTAAGTTCACATTTCCATGTCTCGTTGTAGAACTTATATTTTTACGAAAAACGTTTATTAAGAAAGAAATTTAGGAATGTAACGAGTATGGGTTAGCGCTTCTCCCACTATTCCCACTCGGCAATTCTCTAGCAAATTTTAATGATCATACCTTTCACTCAGCAGACCTATAGATGACCTATAGGGAGATGTTGCTGCTGTACACAAGGGAGCACCTACTGCTCTGCACTCCGGCTTGCACTACGGTAGATTTGGCCGAGATAGAGCGATCCTGCAGTCTTATCGGCAGAGGACTGGATTCCCGATAGTGGAGCTGAAGGGCAGCCCCGGAGATTGATGGTGCGAGGGGACTATCAGCCAAATTAACAAGGCTATCATTCCAGTCTCCGGAACCTTCCAGTCTCCCACCACCAATAATTAATCAGTTGTCGAAATTAATCGCTCCACGCATATTATTTCAATGGCCCACATTTTATTTCAAAATAAATTATTTATTTTTTTGCAATTTTGTTTATTAATCTTAAATAAACAGCTTTTCTTTCATAACCCATTTTTTACTCACTAGTTTGATTTTTATTTATTTATTTTTTGTTAATGTATTCATAATGATAGATTTATATTTTAAAATACTTTCATTGAAGCCTCTTAGTAATGTTTCATTTCTCTCCCTTCTTTGCGCTAGCAGTCTGATACATGATTCATTATAATTAAGAAGAGTATTTTTTTTTTTTTTTTT